>PVIR01020174.1:0-30814 GCA_004026965.1 Petromus typicus
GGTCATCTTCACGCAGAGGGAAAAGCCACCTTCAATTACTCTTGCCAGGAAAGTTTGTCCGGTTGATAACCGTCCCCGTGGCCCCTTCCTGTGCAGACTTGAGGTGGAGACCAGGGTGAGGGGCGCAGGCGGCTCGGTCCGTCCCCCCGCCGGGTGGAGGACAAGCGGCCCACCCTGTACGCAAAGCAAAAGCCCCGGCTGGGCCTCTCACTGCAGGGAAAATTTTCTGATGAGTCAGGTGAGAAGACTGGCCGGATGTTCGTAAATTTATTATTCAGTTTTTTAAATTGAACTTACCTGGTTCAGGAATGTTGACGTATTAAAAAAAAGCACGAGGTGAAAGTCTCATCCCCATAACCACTGCTTCCTCCCCCACACATCCTTCGCCTTTATGCGCAAGCCAAGAAACAGAAATACGATCGGGATGTGTCTCTTGTTACCCGAAGGTAGCACACACCGCTATTCCTTCCGCGAGCTGGAGGTGTGAAGAACTCTCCGTGACGACACGTAGAAGCATCCTAGCCTTTTCATGACTGTGAGAAACGTACCATCACCAGCTCCGCCATGATTTATTTAATCAGTCTCCTCCGGGGCACATTTAGCGTATTTCTAATCTTTTGCTATTTCAAACAAAACTATAACGATCGGTATGATTTACTTCGCTAAAATTTAAAGAAACACATCACCATTAGCTTCAGCCCAAGTTTTTGATCTATTTATAGAGCCCTTTCCTGTGGAGCCTCCTTCCAGATGCCAGGATGTCAACTGGGAAATGTTTTAACCCACGTTTTCCCTTCCTCTCCTCCAGAGCAAGGCCAAAGAGCTGCCGCTGTCCGCGGTGCGCTTCATGGAGGAGCTGGGTGAGTGTGCCTTCGGGAAGATCTACAAGGGCCACCTCTACCTCCCGGGTATGGACCACGCCCAGCTGGTGGCCATCAAGACCCTCAAGGACTGTAACAGCCCGCAGCAGTGGGCGGAGTTCCAGCAGGAGGCCTCGCTCCTGGCGGAGCTGCATCACCCCAACATCGTGTGCCTGCTGGGCGCCGTCACGCTGGAGCAGCCCGTGTGCATGCTCTTCGAGTTCCTGCACCAGGGCGACCTGCGCGAGTTCCTCATCATGCGCTCCCCGCACTCCGACGTGGGCTGCAGCAGCGACGAGGACGGCACCGTCAAGTCGAGCCTGGACCACGGAGACTTCCTGCACATCGCCGTGCAGATCGCCGCAGGCATGGAGTACCTGTCCAGCCACTTCTTCGTGCACAAGGACCTCGCGGCCCGCAACATCCTCATGGGTGAGCAGCTGCACGTCAAGATCTCAGACCTCGGGCTGTCCAGGGAGATTTACTCGGCCGACTACTTCAGGGTGCAGAGCAAGTCCCTGCTGCCCATTCGCTGGATGCCCCCCGAGGCCATCATGTACGGCAAGTTCTCCTCCGATTCCGATATCTGGTCCTTTGGAGTTGTCTTGTGGGAGATCTTCAGCTTCGGACTCCAACCCTATTACGGGTTCAGCAACCAGGAAGTGATCGAGATGGTCCGGAAGAGGCAGCTGCTGCCCTGCTCCGAGGACTGCCCGCCCCGGATGTACAGTCTCATGACGGAGTGCTGGAACGAGGTTCCCTCACGCAGGCCGAGGTTCAAGGACATCCACGTGCGCCTGCGCTCCTGGGAGGGCCTGTCCAGCCACACCAGCTCCACCACGCCCTCGGGGGGCAACGCTACCACGCAGACCACCTCCCTCAGCGCCAGCCCGGTGAGCAACCTCAGCAACCCCAGATTCCCCAACTACATGTTCCCGAGCCAGGGCCTCCCCCCGCAGGGCCAGATCGCGGGCTTCATTGGCCCCCCAGTACCTCAGAACCAGCGCTTCATCCCCATCAACGGGTACCCGATACCCCCGGGGTACGCAGCCTTCCCGGCTGCCCACTACCAGCCCACGGGGCCGCCCAGGGTGATCCCACACTGCCCTCCTCCTAAGAGCCGCTCCCCGAGCAGCGCCAGCGGCTCCACCAGCACCGGCCACGTGACCAGCTTGCCCTCCTCGGGCTCCAACCAGGAAGCCAACATCCCCCTGCTGCCACACCTGCCCCTCCCCAGCCACCCCGGCGGCGTGGGCATCACCGTGTTCAGCAACAAATCTCAGAAACCCTACAAAATAGACTCCAAGCAGCCGTCTCTGCTGGGAGATCCCAATATCCACGGGCACAGCGAGTCTATGATCTCGGCAGAGCTGTAGTGCCCGCCTTTTGTAAATGTGGGATGCAGGAAATTAGGAAGCTACAGGAAAGATTTCTATTCAAATGTTTTTATCGAGTAAGGTTCTCATTTAGCAGACTTTGCAACAAGTGTCTTCTGTGAAGTTGAGCTGTGTCTCACCCAGCAGGACAGACTGGCCTGGAAGCTCTGGGCTCAAACCCGGTTTCCAGGGCTCAGACTTCGAACCAGCAAAGAGAAGAGCCTTGTGAGAGAGCTTCAAACCAAAAAGGCAGGCCCCAGTGCCGCGTGCCTGAGCCGCGTGCCCGTGCCATGTGCCGGCCTCTCCCCGAAGTGCACGCCTTAGCGCAGTCTCCTTGCTGACCCTTCTTCAGGACGATGCTCGGGGCGACCCTGACTCCCTTTCGACCTCGTGCTTCTGTACAAGGAGGAGACGCTAACCAAGTCCAAACCTGGGACGGAAATGAGCCATAGCGAAGTGTCTGCGCTCCGGAGAGCTCTGCTTCGGGCTCCTGGGGGCTGTGTGCCCCTGTGGGGCTCCTGTCCTGGTCCAGGAGCCTTGCCATGTCCCTGTCACTGTGTTTACATGAGCCCTCCGATGGCAGCGGAGGCTGCTCGAACCGGCTGTGCGCCGCTCAGTTACTAATGGGTGGCCCAGGAGGCAGTCAGGAAAAGAGCCTCAGCCTACAGCAGCACCCCGGGGACAGCAGCGGGTGCCCGGGGGCTCCAGGGTGCCTCCCACAGCAGTGACATTGAGTAGGGGTGCGGCTGCATGCCAGGCAGCCCTGTGACTAGTGCCCGCATCGGGTGTCGTCATCCATGGTGCCCAGGCTGTGGGGCGAGGAGACAGTCTCTGTTTCCCCTTCTGGAAATGTTCACGGATTTTACTCCAGCCCCAGGAGCCCTCACGACTCATTTGTAGTTAGTTATCCAAAGACAGCAGACCCTATTTTGCAAAACATTACAGTTTTTCTACCACAGGACGGAAGGGTTCTCATTTCAAAGGTTACCGCGAGCTGAATTCTATAAACCCGTAAACAAGTAACATGATCCTTCCCCTTCACAGAGGCAGCAGCCGTGACCCGCTCCCAGCATCTACCTGCCACCAGCTCTGCCCAAGTGCAGGATTTCATGGGCTTCTGACCCTATACAGGAAGGAATTTTATATTTGATTGCTCCCCTATTAAAAATAACTCCTTTATTCTAAGAACAGTGTCTCCTGATCTGGTTTTTATTTTAAAGCTATGAGAGACATAAAGAAACAGGATGTGGAGTAATAGCTGTGAGCAGAATGTAAGACAATTTGAGACACCTTCATGCTTCCATATTTTAAAAATACAAGTAGCACAAAAAACCAAGGCATTATGTCTACCAGAATGTGCTGCAACTCTCCCAGCCCGAGTCTTCAAACAACAAACAGGAAGTTATAGGTCCCGTGACCGGAAGGACTGGCCGCACTCGATTCCCCGGGTGCTGCGCTGACGGTACATTTGGGGAGCAGTGAGCGGGGTCCGACCTCACACTTCTTAGCTTTATGTAGAGGAGAATTTTTGAGTCCTTTTGTTGCTATGCAACTGTTTAATGAGGAAGCTTCAACCACAATTTTATCGTATGACAATCAGTTGTTTTCCAAGAATATTTATTATTTGCAGTAAACACAACTTCAGTGAACCTGAGTTTCTCTAGGACTCCCTCCAAGGGAAATCGGATCCCGTGAGCCAGTAAGATACTTCTCTGGAAAAACATTCTCTTAGTTAAAAAATAAATTCAACTTAGTTTTTTTTATAAATAACTATAACTTTTTTAAAAAAAAATAGTTTGTAATGACTGAAATCATTAAGGTAAGTAAACTAAATTTCAAAACCACTTGTAATAATGTATTTTCTAACAGCACTGTGATATTGCAAACACAGTCCCTTTGTATTAAATAGTATTTTTTCACAGACTGAAAAAAATATCTTTTGTTGACAATGTTTTGTGAGATGACTTTGTTTTCAGATTCTTTTTTTGCACAAAGCTATGTTTATGGTTTGTATCACAGAAATGAAAATATATCTGCATTTTTATATCTGGTCTGTTTTCTTGTTTCCTTGGTCTTTAATTCAGTATAGATTTTCTTCAAGTGTAGAATGGCAGTAATTAGATATCTTGCCTTGCCTTATGTTACCTTTATTTTCACTGCATGAACGTAATCGCTATATTACTTTATTTTGATTTATTATTACGGGCATTTCAAGTAGAGAAGCATGGAATTGTAATGAGACAGAGGCTATTTTATATTGAGGATATATGCATTTGTATTTCACACACAAGAGATGATATTAAACACTGATTATTTTATGCTGCTGTTTATTAAAATGTTTACTATGAAATATTATTTCCTGCATATTGCTCTCAAACAAGTATTTGGGAATTTTAATATTATTTCTCTTAATGATTGACATGTTATGGAAAAGGAATCACAAATCCTACTTGCTGTTCTTCTCTGAGGTTACTGCTTTTGAGTAAGCTTTTAGAACAGGTTTAGGGGCTCAGAGAGTAGTTTGTTAGTACAGATGAGGCCCTGGGTTCGATCCCCAGCACTCAAAAATTAAAACAGCATTTTCTTGCTAATGATCATACATGGAGGGAAGAAATCAAGCAAATTCATAAACAAATACCATCTACCATCTACCTATACCCGGCAGGTTTTGAATTTTTATAATCAATATCATACACTGAATGATTGCAACCAGTAGCATGTAAGGAATTGGAAATGAGAATAGAGTTGCAACCTTTTCTGACTTGAGGTTTGCAAATGAACTTAGACATCAAAATTCATGTTTTAAGGCTCGAAAGAAGAAAAGCCTGTCCAACTTAGAGCCCATATTGATAAAAGAAATGTGCCCATTGCATTGTCACAGCTTGTCTTTATGACCTTCCTTACTCAAAAGGAAGAGTCTCTCATCGGGCGATTAAAACACACCAGCAAGGAAAGCGAGTGTCATGACAGAGGTTCAGAGAGCTTGTCCACGTCTGCTGTCCACGCAGAGGGGAGCACAGTCAAACCTTTGGAGCCTTGCCCATCTGTTTCAGGTATAGCGCCTGTCACCACCTCGATGATCCAACTCAATAAAGAAGCCCTGGCTGTGGCCCTGAGCGCTGGGTGGGCTGGATTCTCCTCTGCCCTGAATTCTTCACCCAGCCCTGCACTCCCAGCTCCCACTTACGTCTCTCCAGCCTCCGCCCCTCCAGCCTTCGCCAAGCCTTTCACTCACCCCTGGATTTGCTTCTTTCTTTCCTTCTTCACCCACATCTCACGCTCCAGGTACCACCCACCCTGTGGGCAGTGAGTAACCTGTGCGGATATCTATGCACCTTCAGAGATCTCTCCTACCTCGGGGTTCTTGTAGTGGCATTCAGCAGCACCGTCCAGGCGCTCATTAGAAAAGCAAATAACCCAGCATCGCCTCAGAGCAGAAGTTCAATGACCAAAACCCAGAAGTCGGTGTCTGAACGACCTTTCAGGTGACTCTGCCTCCGATCAGGAAGCGCAGAGCCCTGCTGTGACCTAGCCTGAAGATGTCGCTGGCAGTCAAGTGTTCAGAGGAGCAGTCCCAGGAAGGTGCTGGGTCGGCAGGGCCTCCTCTGGGGATGAATGCACTGTTAAAAGGCTGGGCCAGGCTGTGGGAAGTGGTCAGTACAGAGCTGCCTTTGGAGGGCGGGTCTCTGCCTGACCCCTCCCTGCGGCCACTCCTGGCCACTGTGGGGTAAGCAGCTGGCTTCCGCCAGGCCCTCCACTAGTGTCTGCCTGGGAGCCACAGACTGTGGGCTGAGGTGGCAGGTGCCAGGTATTCTGTCCCAGCAACAGGAAAATTAATGCAGAACCTAATTTAAAGGTGGAAGGTGGAGATGGGGAATCATTATAATGATATAGTACACGTGTCTGCATTTAACAACATTTTAGTCACTTTATTCTCCTTAAAGAAATCGGGTTTTACTTAAACACTGGCACTAAAAACAAGCGTGCCTGACCTTGGTTATATTTTCCTTCAGTCATTCCCTGGACTGGAAAACAGCCTGGGCTGGGGGTGCACAACAAATGTGTGCAGCCTCAATCAAGGACGCACTGCTTCTCGTTTGTCCAAGACTCACAAGCTTGGACACTGGCTGGAAGCTTCTCCCTTTTTAAGAACAAGCTGGAGCAGCTGTGTGTGTTTGTGCTCTGAGACAGGATCTCACTTCGTATTCCAGGGAGACTTTGAAGTCAGGATCCTCCTGCCTCCGCCGCCCATGCCTGGGATTACAGAGGTGCATACCACACCCAGGACTGGTTCCTTGGTGAGCTTTTTGACTCAGGCTGACAATTAGCCAAGCAGAGAGCATTCCCCGCAGTGTTGCTTTTCCCCCTGGTCACCGATAGGGAGCAGCAGGGCTCCCATGGACCGCAGAGAGTAAGGAGCAGGAAGCTGCTGCCGACCTCGATCCCTCTGTGCTGTGACACCTGGATGGATGGCGGATGCTGTCACCTGTCGTGTGCTCCGCTGTGCTGGGCAGCTACAGCTTGTCTGTCCCTGGGTGGCTGTGAGCTCTTCTGTGCAGGCCTGGAGGCTGGGGGAGGCCAGCCAGAAGAGCACGAGGGCTCTGGTGAACCTCAGACTCCTCTTAGTTTATAGAGCGTTTGTTTCAGCGAGCAACACACATGGCGAAGAGGAAGTGCCAGACCAGACCCGCAGAGAGCAGGGAGGCACGTAGGAGAACGGTGGAGTGTTTGCAGCTAAGCGAGGCACACCTGAAGTTTGTTACCATAGTGGCCGAGAGAACTAGGACACTGTTAGCCAGGGGAGGGAGGTGAGAGTGCTCAAGGTTAGGTCATGGTCAAAGTAGTCCGTGAGGAATCCGCCTGGGCCGCTCAGCACCCCAAGGTGTCCAGATGTGTCTGTGGGTGGATGTAGGACTAGCTGGGATCCAGTCCCTAGTCACATAGGGTTGCTGACTCACAGATAAGGCCTGCGATGCCAGTCACAGGCCTGGCAAGGTGCGAGCCTTACTGAGGAACGCAGAGAATCGGGAGGAAAAGGTCCTGCTTTGAGGTAAGAGCCCACAACCTCAGCCTGCTGAGACACGGCTCGCTCGTGCAGCCCTCTCGGATTGTGCTTTGGCTGTGAATTCACACACATCTGGGTTGTTTCTGCTGCTAGAATAAAATACTAAACTTCTCCTACAGCATCCTTGGCCCTGGCCTTGGCCTGTCCCCAGACACCCTTCTTCCGGGAGAAGGGACAGTGCCATGTGTTTCTTCGCTGTCCAGCACCTGAGTGGCAGGTCAGTCTGCCATCTCTGTCCCCTTCTCAGTCTGATGCAGGCTGCGCGTCCTCTGCTTGAGGTTCTGAGCTCAGACTCAGCCTTGAAAACAATAATCATTATTTTTTCTTCCCCTTAATAAAACTGTACTGGGAATTTAACCCAGTGTCTTTATTCTGAGCTACATCTCCAATCCTTTATATTTTTTGAGACAAGGTTTCCCTAAGGTGCCTACTGCTGGGCTGGAACTCGTGATCCTCTTGCCTCAGCCTTCCAAAGTGCTGGGATTAGAGGCATGCAGGACCACGCCTGGCTCGAAAAACGTTTTTTAGAGTAAAGGCCCTACTGTCAGATTGCTGAGGCTTAAGCTTCCCCTCCACTCTTGGTAAACCATGGGAGCTTGAGCAGATGCTCAAAATGCCACTTTTCATTCTTCGACGAGGAAATTCAGGCCCTGCCTGCCAAAGAAACCACATCAGGTACCTTAGAACAAGTAAATGGCTTTTACCAGGGCAGTAAGCAATTTCGCCAAAGGGTTCGTGATGCCCAGGCTACAGCAGAGATATAGTGGAGCAGCCAGGGCTTCTGGGATGGGGAACGCGGACCAAGGGACCCTGTGTCTGGGCCTCCGCGGGCACGGGACTAATTACTTTGTAGTTAACATTGTCTGCAGTGTAGGGAGAGCAGTTTCCGCTCCTTCGGATGAGAGAGCCCTGCGTCCTGAGCCAAGGCTCGTGCAAGTGAAAATTAGTGTTTTCAAAGGGAAGTCTCAGGAATTCAAGTCGCTGGACTACGCTGCCCACTCTTCTGCCTGTTTGATCTTGGAAGATTAGCATTCAGTATTCTCATGACATTTATATTGAGGAAGGAATATAAGATTATTAAAAGCAGAGAAACTCAATATTGGGAAGGCACATCAAAAGCTCCCGAGACAAGAAGAGATGGTATGATTTGGAAGCGGGGTTACTAGAAGCATGTGTGCCGCACTTCAGTTTCTGGTTAACAGCGTAACATACGTCAAAACGTGATTTAAAACACTTCTCACAGCTGAGCCGAGCGGCGACCCTCCGCCCGCTGCTGCTCTGAGGGCGGGGTTCGCGTCCGCCCGAGGTTAGCGCTTTGTGCTAGTGCGCCCTCCGGGGGAGGAGGAAGGCCACAGTCCAGCTAAACTAAAACAAAACCGGCTGTCTGCGTCCCGAGGGAAGAATTCTTCCCAACTGGAGGGAAGGGCGCCTGGTTGTGAATCCAGAGACAACTCCAAACCACTCCAAATGTGGAGCAGGGACGCCGCCCGCCCTCCTGTTCGCAGAGGCTGTGACAGTCAGTGCGCCAGCTTTCATCGAGGTTGCACACCCCCCACACCCGGCCCTGTCTCCAGCTGCAGTGAGGGCCGACTTCCTGGCTGGCCCTTCTCTCCCCACCTCCACCAGGCACCGGCCTCGACACAGCCTCCTCGGGTCGGTCGCTCTGCCCTCTGGAGGAGAAGTTGTGTCGGTCATCCGCTTCTCCACAACACAGTGCAGGCCGGACATCGCCAGCCCAAAGACCTCAAGTCCAAAAGGGTGCACAGCAGTGGCATCTGGATACCGACCTGAGGCTACAGTTTCAGATTTTGGAGCATTTTGGATTTCAGACTTTTGCATCAAGGACACTCAACCAGCATGTCTATGTAAATATTCCAAACTCCAAAAAATCCAAATGGCAACATTTCTGGTCCAGAACATCTTGATAAGGGAACTTCAACCTGCACCACCAGTGTGACGTCTTGCACAGCAGCGTGCTGGGCCTTGCCTGGATTCTCCACGGGATGGCACAGGAGCCGGCTGTCGGGTGGAGAACTCGGGTTCCCTCCCAGCTTGTGTGGTTCACTCTGACTCTCACTCTGGTTGTCCACCCGGGCCCACTCGACTCCTAGAGCTGCCCTCATTCCTGACTCTGCAGCCCCTTCCATTTCACAGCGGCAGCAGCAGGGACTCTCCCTTACCTGGAGTCGCTCCACACAGAACCACTGACCTCAGGAAGAACCTGGCCCTATTTCAGGGCCACCTGATTAGGTCAGGCTCCCCCGACCCCTCCAAGGCAAATGTACCAGGCGACTTCGCCACAGGAACAAACCACACTGAATTCACAGTCCTGGGTTATAAACGAGGGTTACGGGAGCCCCCAAAACGGCATTGTTGTGGTCTAAGTGATGAGATCGTGAGAGCGCTTCGGCTGACCTGCCATCGGGAGGGGCACCTGGCCAGCAGGGCACTCTCTGGGGCATGTGCTGGAAGGGCTTCTCCCCAGCTCTGCTGCCCGCTCTGCTTCTTCGCCACCGTGAGGGAAGAGGCTGTCCTTGCAGGGCCCTCCTGCCTTGGAGCCAGCCACGGACCGAACCGCTTGACTCTGATCCAAAATCAACCTCTTCTCTCTCAGTTCTGAACATCGAGAGTTCTGATTAGTGATGAGACAAGGACTAAGACAAGTATTTAATTAAAATTACTGCCACTTAAAAGTACAAAAACACCAAAAAATCAATACGGAAAGAGTATTTCCTAGTTGATGTTTTGAGCAGCATAGAGGTATTATAGCCTGATAATTGGCAGAAGCCGAGACAGTTCTTAAAGAACGTGACCTGGAAGAGAAGACAGGACGGACACCCTTCGCCTGTGCCCCTGGATGGCTTTCAACCTTGTGTAACAGGGACGTTTGGTTTGACCCGTATATTAACGTGGGTAGTAAGCTATACATAATACTTTTAAAATGTAGAGTCTGACTTTCTGGCAGATGTGTACATGCACATGTCAAACTTTATGTCCCATCACCCCACTGTCCTCCCAGTTCCTGACTTGGGGTTGATTCATATAGTGATCTTTGCTCCTATCTGTGTCTCTGTCACAAAGCCTTACACCTCTGTGCCCTTCCTCTCGACCAGTAATAAGTCTCTCTTCTTTCCTGTCAGCGCTTTTAGATCCCACGGATGGCAGGGAATCTGTGACGCTATTTTCCCAGCATGATGTTTGCAGATGCATCCAATTTCCTTCCAATTATATTTTTTAAATGACTGAAAAAGATTTCATTGTGTACAAACTCCATTTTTCCTGTATCCGTTTGTCTTCCTTTCTCCTCACTGGTACAAAATACCTGACACCCATTACTTAACGGGAAGATTCATCTCAGCGCCCAGGTTGGAGGACTGATCCCTAGTCAGCGGGCTCAGGGCAGAAGTGTCGGGCAGAGGCTCTGGCGGAGGACAGCGGCTCAAGTCCCGGCGGCGGGGTGGGGCAGAGAAGGAGGAGCCGGGGGAGGAGACGCACGGCGCGTTCTCCTTCTTATAGTTGTGGGCGGGTGAACCGACTCAAGGATGTTCTGCTTCCTAAGAAAAACGCAGAGCTCCAGATGCAGTGGAGACTAAGGCCGACAGCCAAATGCTCACGGTGGGGGCAGGTGCAGTGGGAGGCCCGTGGTTTCACCAACTGGGGCCAGACTTTCCCCGGCGATGCCTGCAGGCCGAGCGCGGGCGGCGTGGGGAGGCTCAGGAAACGAGACAGAGCCAGGGCGGAGCCGCGCGGCTCCGAGGAGCGCGAAGCGGCTGCGTCCCGGGCATTCCGCCAGGGAGCTCCGCAGCCTCAGACTGCAAGGCGCGCGCAAGCCCACCAGTGACCGCGAGGTTCTCCGGGATCTCGGACCTCACCTGCCTTTCAACGCGAAGCTGTACACCAATTGGCTGTAGCGATGCCCAGAGGCGGGCTCCCATTGCTGACTGGCTGTGAGGCGGCCAACCTCCCGCCCCCTCTCTATGGCCCCTGAGTCCTGTTGCTCGGCAACCGCCTGGCGTCCGTCACACTCGGGAAGTGAAGCGACAGCTTGCTAGCTATGCGAGACCGCAGGGGGTTCGTTCGCGCTGGGCTCCCGCACGTTCGTCTCAGGACGCGCCGCAGATGAGAAGGATCCTGGTTTCCCTTCTGGAAGTCCTCGAGTAGAGCGTTGGGAGGAAAAGAACCTCCCTGGGCTATTTCAGACGCAGACGCCGCTGGTCCTGCGAGCGGTCTGGGGTCCCAGAGAGCAAGAGTCTCCCGTGAGTTAACCGGGTGTGTGCGAAGCCAGCACCACAGCCGAGGGGTCCGGAACCCCAGGAGACGGGGCGGGCGGCGGGGCAGACGCCGGGCTGCCGGCCATGCTGGGAAGAGCCTACTTACTGCTACGAAGAGACTTGGAAGAGTTGATGGAGAAAGGTTATGAGGTGAGTACTGGGACAGGAGAGTTCACAGGCTCATGATTCGTAAGAAACACGATCCGTGTTATTCTATGAATCGTGATTTACTTAGGGCCAATTTGCCGTGACGGTATTACTTAAGAAATCTATTTCATAGCAACAATTACTATGACTCTGAAATAAAATGGCGAGGGGGCGTCCTCGCCGCAGAGGTCAGGAACACTGAGCAAACTGGCTGGCAAACGGCCCAGATGAGGGGCCCCGCACTTACTGTTTCTGTGCTTTTCTCTAGAGGAAGAGAATTCAGTGAAGGGACCTATAAATAAAGGTGGTATACACAGATAATGCAGGTAGGAGGGACGCAGGCAAGCACTTAGTATTCTTAGTAACTGTTTGGATAGAAATATTTATTGGATTATTTCACTATAATTAATTAAATAATTCTTGTCTCTCCATTGGACAAGTACCTCAATAGGAAATTTATCTATATCCAAGGTAATTTTAGAGTTTTTTCATAAAGAGCATGTCCCCTAGCTGGGCATGGTCAAGCACATATAGAATCCCAGCTCTGTGGAAGGCTGAGACAGGAAGATCCCAGATTTGACCTGTCCTGGGCAGTTTAGTGACTTAACGAGAACTTGTCTCAAAAATAACAAATAAAAATAGGCTGAGAATATAGCTCCGTTAGAAGGCCCTGGGTTCAATCCTCAGTACTTTGAAAGAAAGAAAGAGAGAGAGAGAGAGAGAGAGAGAGAGAGAAAATATTATGGCTCGTGTCTAGCCAGCCCTCCAAAGCCTCGTGGAGTCATAGGTGGGGCTTTTGCAGAGGTGAGTGTGTGACTGGACCATGCAGCAATGGTAGGATTAAGGGTAGGAGTGCTACCTTCCCCGAGGGCAGCTGGCCTGGGAATAAAGGACAGGAAGTGGCTTCCTGCTAGTTACTTGTAGTTTGTTGCTTGCTGCTTTGCCGCCTTCGTCCTGCCCTGAGCTGTTTTCTGTCTGCCACACCATCCTGCCCTGTGCCAGCCATCTATGAACGGAAAACTCTAGCGACTGTGAGCCAAATAAACCTTTCCTCCTCTAGGTATAGATGTTATTTTGTCTCAGCAACAAGAAAAATAAGAGAGAAAGACAAGTGTTCCTACTTCGTGCCTTCTGTATAGCATCCAAACAGTCTTAAGAGCTCTGAAGAGACGTATGCCGCCCAACCATTTCCTTCTTTCCTGATTTAAATCCGAATTGGCTGTTGAAATACACAGACATTATATAAGTCGCACATCCCAATCTTGAACTTTTACTCCCATGTGTCATTTCTATGTTTTAGATTTACCATTGTGTGTGAAATCAGCCTTAGCTTCTATGCAGTAAGACGTATAAAACCTCCCTAGGTCAATAAATGCGTATACTTATCCAGAGAAAATATTTATGTTTTGGAATTCGATGTAGCCTGGTATCTGATTTTGAAAATAATAAATCTTTTTGTCTGATTTTTCTTCTCATTTCAGGGTATTACAGCCTTCCCCGTAAGTGATGATATGATGCAGTGGAAGGCTGATATTGAAGGTCTACAGAATTCAGTTTGGCAGGGTTTGTATCTTCCAAACCAGCCTGTTTTGAAATAATTTCCACAGTTAGCAGTCTGCTTTCTTACATGTAGAATTACGTTGCGTTTTATGCCTTTCTGGAACGCTTTACGTGCGTTGCGTGCCATCAAGTCTCAGAATTCTGAAAGTAGTCGTGTTATATTTCATCGTATGGCTTTTTTGACACGTGTATAGACTGAAACTTTAAATTGGTGTTTTCTTTGATGCCAAATCTTAATTTTCAAAATTTGTTTTAATTTTAGTGTGTTGTTGTTTTCAATGTTGAGGGTCAGAACCCAGAGCAAAGTTTTTTCCAAGGCATTGATTTTTAGAGAGCAAACAAAGTAAAGCACATCAGTGGAGAATGTCTTCCAGCAGTCTTCCGTGAGGTCACAGAGTACCTGTTGGCTTCAGTATTTTGCAGCCACTTGTAATATTTCCCTCTTCAATTTCCTCCCAAATTCCATAATCAGATCCTCATGAAGTTGGTGCCCCTGTGAACTCTGTGGTCACCAAAAAAAGGTACACTCCTCCGCGAGGGGGAGACAGACAATATGCATGTTGCATAGACGCGAGATGCCACTGGGCGAGTAGCACCCTGGGAAGGGGGTGGGTGGATGTACTGTGCCCAGGAGTGGCTCTCCAAGGAGATAACACTGCCAGTGTGGAAGCTGGCAGGCTGAGGAGGAGGAGGAGTTCAGGGTGTAAACTGCACAGCAAAGGCAGCTAGCAAGAAGGGCCAGCTTCCTAGAGGAGGGGACCAGGGGACAGAGGAGAATCAAGACAGCAAGACCCCACAGTGAAACTCTTTATTTCTCTGTCACAGGATTCGTTTTCCAAGTGACAATAAATTTTACACCAGACTACAATGTTGTCCCTCCGTCTGTGAAATTTGTAACAATTCCTTTTCACCCAAATGGTAAGAACGAATGAGATTTTTATCATAGGGGCTCTGTCTGTGTACTCCAAAATCCCAGTGGTGGCGAACCTCGTAGAGACTAGTGCTCAAGCTGCAACCCAAAACCTGCTTATTAACTGCAAGGTGCCTGCGCTGCAGTTAAATCTGAATGCTGATGTTTTAGTTTGGGAAAAGTAATTCTACCTTAACATCTTTTGTCTTAAAAGATAAACACAATAACACACGTGTCTTAGGATCACTACCACTGTATTACTCCTTCTTAGTGTCTATGTCACATTTCTTTTAGCAACTTTATTATGATTATAAAAGAAAGAATCCTCATTGGGGAAAATGAGAAAAGGCAGGAAAATGTAACGATCACCTTGAATTCTAATGTCTTATAGAGATCTTACTTTGAACATTTGCCAGACACATTTTCCTTTTCTGTGTAGATAGATATCCTGTATGTTGAGGTATTACAAAGTTTTGCATCTAGTTGTGTAAACCTTTCCCCTACATTGCTAAATTTTTTGTTGCTAAACATTCTTGAAAAGATCACTTGGAATGGTTCAATAATAAATTTAATCATTCCTGAATCATTTAATATTTTTAGTTGGATCTAATTTTTTACGTTATAAAAAAATGATACACTGGACAAATTCACATTTTAGGGAATAAAAGTTAGATTGCTGTCCAAGTTATGCATAAAATGAATTACTGATGGATCAGAAATCAAGTAATGTTCAGTGACTAGAAATAGACAGTCTACTAGAATTTTTTATAGTGGTGACTTTTTAAAACATCTGTAACCAAGGACATTATAAACAGAGGTAAATGATGCTAACTTTGGCAGATATAAGGAAAATATGTATAATGGATGCCACAGACTATCTATGCCATATAAAAAAATTACTTAGAACCATTAAGGAAAAGAATATAAGGCAACAGAAAAATGAACGACCACTGGATAAAAGAAACATAACAAACATAAAATGTTCACTCTCATTAGTAAGAAGTGTTAGAAATATAAAAAGTATTGTAATTCATCACTTACGTTTGCAGAATGTTAAATGATCATAACGTTCAATTTTACAGGGCTGTGGAGACATTAGCCCTGACATAATGGGAACCTTCCGGGGAAACAACACGACAGGCTTTAATCAAATATAAAACGCCTTGGCCCATAGATCTCTGTAATGCTGCTTATACACTGGTCTTTAGACTACTTGCATAAGTGTATGTTATATTTAAAAATGATAATTCCCAATAGCAATGTTGGAAATACGGAAAAGAGAAATACAGTTGGTCTCTGTGAGGAAATTGTTCTGAGATCAGCCGCTGGCTACCAAAATCCAAAGATGTCTGTGTCTCTTCAGTAAAACGGTCCGGCATTGTGTACAGCCTATCAGTGTTGACCCACACATTTTAAATTGTCTCTAAATGCCACACAGTATCGACCCCCGTGCAAATGCTGTCTGGGCAGCGGACGGGCTATCGCTGACAGAGCTGTGCCAAGGACAAAAGCCGCGCGTGTTTAGAGCAGGTGCAGTTCTTCTGAATATTTTCAACCCACAGTTAGTGGGGTCCAGATAGACAGCCCTTGGGTGGGGAAGAGCGACTGTCACCCCAGTTAGTACAGGGACTTTTAAGTGAAACGCCCTACGTGGCACACGGAGTCTTTGAGGCTGCACTTTCCGGCTGTTTCCATCTCCCGTATCTTCCACGCTGGGCCCTTGGTAGGTACTCAGACATATTTTGGATAAATATTTGCATCTAGAAATATGTTGACAACTCACTGTCAAATGAAGAATACTCCAGGAGACAAAATGTGAAGTACAATTCCATTCAACACACACGCATGTGCTTATGGAGGTTACTATGGCGTGTGTTAGGCCATTGCTAAGAACGGCAGTGTGCACTTGGTAGACAGGAACATTCATATTTCACTTTATATTCCCTCATGTACTTTCCCCCCAGGTGTATTATGATCTGTGTAGTTGAAGGTTGAGGAAATTTTGTGAAGCCAATTACAGCCTCTGATGAGTGTGTTCACCACATCTGTCTTCTGTAGAGTGAAGCCAATGCTTTCACTTGTCTCTCAACATGTCGCACTATTTCACCATCATATATGAGCGGAGAGGCAAAGGGGCTCTTTACTGGCACTCGGACCCCAGAAGAGGTTTAAATCTTCATGTACAGAAAGCCATATTGCCTTTCAGTGGCATTTTCTTCCATACCAGAAAGTATATATAAAGTTCTCTTTTTAGGGACTTCCAATACTGGACATAGAAACTTAGGAAAATTTTGGGAGCTACTTTATACAAATCTTGCTATTATATTAATGAGCACTTCTTTGAATAGCTTAGAAGTAAACAATTTAAAATGTTTATTTTGTTATTACTTGTCAAGATGGACAATATTCCCACATTGTCCTAGATGGCACAATTTGCCACTAATTTTAAATTTTGTTTGTGCTCGTATTTTTACACCTAGGATTTAAAATTTTTATGTAGTCAAATCTTAATCTTGTCCTCACAGGTTTTGCAGTGTTTATTTTTATTTTTATTTTTTTAGTTTTTTGAGACAGTCTCACTTTGTAGTTCAGGCTGGTCCTCAACTCAGCCTCAAACTCAGCAGTCCTCCTGTCTCTGCCTCCCGACTGCTGGGATTATAGGCATGAGCCACCACGCCAGGCACTGTGGTATGTGGTTACTGGGGATCAAACCTGGGACCTGTGCTTGCAAGGCAGGTGCCAGAACCACTGAACTAAATCCCTGACCCTGCAATTGGTTTTAAGCTTAAAGAGCTTTTCCAAAAATAAAATCCAGTAGTTATTTGAATTTTCTTCTAGTTATTCTATAGTTTTATTTTTCATATTTAATTCTTTATTTTCAAATACTGAATTAGGTTAATTGGCTGTGTTAGGACATAAGAAAGCCCTGCTCCCCTGAAATACCAGGGCTGGAGGGATGCTCTGCCCCATCCTCAAATACATGTTCTTATTCTGGGTCTGAGGAACTTACACTGTCCCCGGGTCGTAGGGAGGGGTCTGGAGAGACAGAGAAAAAAGGCAAACATCTTTAGAACTAGACATTGACTCCAACTCCTGCTCCGTGATGAAAATTTGGTCACGTGATCATGTCTTGCTGGAAGGCAGACTGGGAAGCCAGTGTGGACCTTGGCGAGAGCACTGTGGGGGTAGCAGAGGGCTCCTTGTTACCGAAGAAGGAAAATAGTTGAAAACAGTGTTTCTGGTTTATCATTTCGGTGTTTGTAAGTTTTCCATAGTAACTTTATTATATATTTCCGTATTAATATATTATTTCAATCACAGTAGATCCAGATACTGGTGAGCCTTGTATCAATTTTTTGAACAGTCCTGACAAGTGGAATTCAAAGTACACACTGAGCAGCATCTTGCTCACCCTTCAGGTAAGAACAGATTTACTACACTGCTTTCTTTAGTACTTTTGATTATCCCAGTTATTCCAGACAAGAGGATTAGAAGGTCCAGTGCAGACTGAACTGTTCTAAGGGTGTGAGAAGGTTTTGTCCATCAACATTTCTCTGTCAAGCCCTGTTACTTCAAATTGAAATTTGGGCTTATGGCCCTTCACAGCCAAAGAATATGGCTGCCATACAAAAGAAGAAAATAATGGCTCGGGTTGTTGCTGTCCTAGTGCCTCTTGGCTGGCTGCCAGCCTCACACCTAGCGCCACACAGGCCTTTTTGTCTGCCTTGCCCAAGGGCCCTGCCCTTCCCTGGGGAGCTGAACCAAGCAGCCACATCTCAGTGTATTCAGCTTTCCCATTTCCTCTTGGTGCTCATGTCCCCTCTCCTTTCTCTTCGGTTTTGGCTTGGTCTGGATTTGTTTGAGGCAGGGTCTTGTCGTATAGTCCAGGCTGGACTTTAACTCACTGTGTGGCTCAGGCTGGCTCTGAACTGGTAGGGATCCTCCTGCCTCAGCCTCTCCACTTCTGGGATTACAAGCACGCGCCATCACCCCTGACTGCAGCCACTCTTACAAGTGTTCCGTCAGCAGGTGTTCACATCAGCCAGAGCTCATCTCCTCCCCCCGGACAGACGTCTGCTTCCCAAGCACCACCTTCACCCAGGGCCCAGGGCCCTGAGAGCCTTCCCTCTGTCTTGTGTTATTCCATTTCTTTAAGAGCACTCCTTTCTGATCAGAGGCGAAAATTGTTTCAGTAGCATTTGTTTGGCTACTTAGGTCAGGCCTGCTCATAGTGTATCTGGGGACCTACTGACTCTGAATAATGTCTGCAGATAAACTATTAAATTTTGATTATGTGAATACTGACAGATTAAAATATTTTAACCGAATTTTTGCCACTTAGAATTATGAATTCTACTTTTCCTATTTCCTGTTTTTTTAAATAAGTGAAATAACAGTTACTTTTCTGGCTAGTCATCTTAGTATACTGGAGAAAGTGGAATCTTTTGAATGGGCTCACTGTCCAATTGGCCTTTCATTCATTCATTCTACAGATATGTACTGAATGTCTATCTAGAGTCTAGGACAGAGGCATTCGAGCAAAACTCTAAAGAAATGAGTTGACAGGTGGGGCTCTGGGGAGGGTCCTTTGCATTCTTTCAAGCTGAGAAACACTATCTGTTCCCCTGAACTACCGTCTGCCCTAAAAAAAGCCAAAACTAAATGTTCCAAAAATGTAAGGCCTGGTTAAAATTTTGAACTACAGAATAATTTAATAAAAGGAAAACTCAGGGGCTCTAACGTAGGTTGTTCGACTTCCTGTCCTACTTCTTCCACCCGATGTCTTGTACCCCTGGATGCGTTTCTTTACCTGTGACACCTCGAGGGCTGTCGTTAACAGTCCTCTGGCACAGCTGATGAGGACGTTAGTGTGTACAGGGCACTTAGGTCTACGCCTGCTGCAAACAAAGACCTCAACAGCTCTGATTGGCTATGGTTGTTTTTACTATTAATACTGTGACGGTGACCACATAATGTTGCCAAACATGTCACGGGAAGCCAAGAGATGCGGCACACAGTTGTTTGTGCTTTTCTACGTATTTCAGATATGTGAATGAGACAAATATGCGCAGCTCACAGATGATTTTTACAGTAACATAAAAGAAAATCCCTGGCAATCCTTGAAGAAAACCCTAAGCCTACTGTTATTAGTGTTTTCCTCTGATCTCTTCCTCTGGTTTCTGTGTAAAATCGCTCACTGATTCCCTCACTGCAGGATCAAGTCCAAGTTCCGAGAGGCCGCAATGAGCCTCTCACACCCGCGCCTGAGACGCTCCTGCAGCCTTGTCCCGGCTCCAGGCACTGTTCGCTTTAATCCAGCTCAAGCACTGTCTGCTTCTGTATTGACAGAAACGTCCAGTCACACTGTCCATTGTAGCTGTCATTGGTCAGTCACACATGGCCACTGAGGCCTGGAAATGTGCTAAGTCTGCCGTGGACCTGAGCGGCCCGCTTTGTTTAAACAGTGGACAGTGTCTGGGGGGCGGGGGAAAGGGCAGGAGTCCCCCACTGCCTCTTGAATGATCAACAGAAAACCTTTCTAGTTTTCATACTTCTCAAGAAGATGGTACTTGAAAAGTTGTTTGAAACATTTTTGTCATCTCTACCAAAATGTTTTAATAATTTCTTTGAAAGTCTGTATTTCACATAGAATGCAAATTTATAAATCAACACAAATCCACAGACAGAATAGCAGATCTATGGGCCATACTTCATTAGATACTATAAAATCTAATTAATGGTATTATTGTTAACTGAAGATCCAAATTTTTCTGTTTTCCTCTGGAGAGCTTTTTGGTATTTCATCCTACTACATATCAACTTTAAAAATTGAACATTTTAATCTCTGTTATTTTAGCAAGATGTCTTATTAATGTACCAGTCCTTAAAATTCTTGAATTCATGAACAAGCAGGAAACCTCAAATAACAGCAGAGTTCTGGTTGCTTCTAAGATGTCACGTGTTAGGAGATGCTTCTGCTAGTGACATGATCTCCATAACTTACACCACAGTTTTTACTAAACCTGCATCTACATGTAGACATCACAGTAACACCACATACAGTAGTAGTTTTAATGACATTCGTAGTTTTCATGTTATGTTATTTAAAATACTAGATTATTGCATAAATATTTGCATTTGAAGTAAAATAATTTCAAGGTGCCAGATACCTCAGTTCACAAACGGTCCACAAACAGAAGTGTTTGGCAAAACTCTGCTTCTGTTCACAAACTGCACATGAAGTAACAAACAGGTCCACACCTGTCTGCCTCAGAATCACAGGACAGAGTGAGTCTGTGACCCGCGGTGACGCTGTTAATCACAGTCTTGCAGAGCGACTTCCGCCCCACTGTGTCTTCCTGTTGGGGACGTGGGTCCTGCTGGAGCGGGGTTCTGCTCCTCCATGATCCGTGGGTTCCACTTAGCAGCTCTGTACACGCGTGCAGCATGTTGACCATTTTCACCCCGTCCCCTCCTTGCCTGCCCTCTCTCCCAGTTTCTCAGTGTGGGGGGCTCAGTGTTTGTAGTATGTTCACTCACATCCATCCTGTTCCTCCCTCTTCGCTCCCCTCCTTCTTGTCTGTTATCTTTTTAAACGCCACACATTAGGGTGGCCACTCAGAAACGGGCTCTTCCCAGGGAACGCAGCCATCTGACGCCTTGATGCCAGCCTCGCTAAAACTGGGAAGGAAAATCTAGTCCAACGCGCAGGGACTTCCTGCGTACTGATCTGTGAGAGAACCCATTGTGTCGACTGAAGCTGCTAAGTGCTGGTGTCTGGTCAGTGCAGCAACAAAACTTGCAGACAGGAGTCATCCAGGGCACTCCCTGCTCTGTTCACTGTGATCTAATGTGCTGTTGAATTAAAGTGCTTTATTTATTAAAATAAATATTATAATGTATAATTAGAATTAGAAGCTATCATTGTTCCATAATATTTAGTTCTTTCTACATATAATCCAGTTTAAATTGATATGTTAGGCAGGGGTGACACAGAAAAAAACATTTAACTTGTTTGGATCTGCGTGCTTGGTTGAAAATATACAGCAGAAATCCAGCAGGATCAAGTGTCCTGAGAGTAGAGATTATGTCTCATCTTTATCTCTCTCTCCAGGCCTATACATTGTAGATGTTTAATAAACGTTCACTGAGAGTTGAATGAATTGCTTTTTCTTTTTACTTTAAACATTTGGGTCTGTTGTCTGTGTTTTCTTTTAGGTTATGCTTTCTAACCCAGAGATAGAAAATGCAGTGAATTCAGAAGCTGCCCGAATTCTGGCTAAAGACATATCTGTGTACCGAGAAGTGCTTCAGAGGCTTTTCCAAGGGCCGTTACAGTGTAAGAAGTGCCTACCTGTTACTGGACAGTGACCACATATGCATTAAACATGTAGAGTATGGGCTGGGGAGTTAGCTCAGTGGTTCCGGCGCCTGTCTTGCAAGTGCAAGGCCCCGGGTTCAATCCCCGGTAACCACATACCATACTGGGCGTGGAGACTCACCCCCAGTATCAACCGGTACCACATACCACAGTGCCGGGCGTGGTGGCTCACACCTGTCATCCCAGCACTCGGGAGGCAGAGGCAGGAGGATTGCTGTGATGTGAGTTGGAGGCTGAGCTCAGGGCCAGCCTGAACCACAAAGCGAGACCCTGTCTCAAAAAAACCTAAAAAAAAAAAAAAACATGTAGAGTATATAAATGACCTGCAAGTGAATATTCCATAAGAAAATAGCTAACTACTTTCTGAATCTATTTTCTGTGATGAAATGGTACTAAGATCTTCCTGTTGCGACTTTTGTCAACCAATCAGAGCGATCCTTTTTTAAAGACCATCACAGATTGTAAGCGTGGAATCTTCGCCTGGCTTGGTCTAGAGAAGGACAAGGGGTATTTATTTCATCTGCCCACCCACCACAGGGTGCTATCTCGCTTCAGCTCTCACATCCGTCACAGTGGTGTCCCAGGCTTCTCTGCAGCCCCTCAGTATTACCGATATGACTCACCTTCCTCTTGACTAACAGATCATTCAGCATTTTCTTCTCGAATGTCTCTCCCTGTGTACTCCTTCTGATCGTCCTCATTAAACTGTGTGAAGCTCTCCGGTCTCTGCATTGTTATCCGCTCTTCTCAGTGTCCCGGCTCTGAAATCCGCTGTCCCCATTTCTCCTGTGTTCCTCTCCAGTCAGCGGGGCTCCCCGCAGGCACCGGGGTGATGTGGCCTCTCCTGTCCACCCCACGTCCCTCTGGCGGTACACAGCCACCTTTAGTCAGCTGGTGTTGGTGCTGTGCTTGCCTGAGCTGCTGGCCTTGTCCCTTTAGCACCTCTTTTCTCATTTCTCTCGCTTCCTCCTCTGGTCCCCCCTAGGATGCCCTCAGTCCTTTGGCCGGGCCTCACAGTTGTGGCCAAGGTCAGTTGTTTTTCCTCAGAGATTCTGGGCTTGCTGCAAACCAAGTAGTACTGATCAGGCATCTTTGCAAGTGTCTCCAAATAAGTCTCAGTTCCTCGAACTTCCCTGGCATTTCTGAGGCTAATCACAGAAAAGCAGGGCTACTTCACTGTGCTCGCGGCTCAGGGCTCCCTGGAGCTCCTCAGGAGAGCAGCCCCAACTGTGTACTTCTCCCTGGGGTAGAGGAAGGGGCGTTTCTGTCCCTTGACCTTTGATGGAGCCTATAGGACCAACACGACAAGGAACATCCGATAAGACAAAGTTATGTCCACATTCTGGTGAATGGCAGTTTTTAAAACTGGTTTCAAAGAAATGTCGGGATAAATGATTTGGCGCAATAGCTTTTCCCTGAAGGAAGAGAACAGGAAGGAGCCTGAGGCAAAGTCAGTCCTTCCTTCGGCCCTTCTCAAGTGCACACAACCCCTTTTGCAGCCTCCACCTTCCCAACTGTCTCCAGGAAGTGCTGCCCAAACCCCGAGCCAGGCCAGGCCAGCGAGCCCCACAGACCCCGGGTGTCCACCGTGCTCTGTCGTGCTTGTCGGCAGGCGGGTGGAAACCGGCGCTGAGAAGAGCACCAGCGCGCGCCCGTCCCGGGCCTGGGTGCCCTGCAGGACACAATTTCCTTGACTGCGCAGGGAAACAGCCCCGACAGAGCGAGACATGGGGAATGTGGACCAGGCGACGGCACGTGCAGGTCAGGGGCCGCACCTCTGTGGAGGTGTACGGGAAAGCTGCACCCAGCGAGAGCTGTTTATAACCGACAATCCTGTCTTATCGTATGTATTTAAAAGGCGATTGGAGAGAGCGTTTGAAGAATTATGGTCATACCCTTAGTACATGGTGAGGACTGGTAGTTCACTGTGTAAAAAGGAGCAGACACCGGTGACAGACCCCACCTCGTGCCCAGTCTGTTGGGGGCTCTGGATGAGCAAATAAAAATCCCTCAGGTCCAGACTGACTTAGTTTCTGTGTTGTCACAGCCTCTTCTGCACTGGGGAATCCAAGGGAGCGCAAGGCCACAGAAAACCAATCACAGAGTAGGCCTTGCCCTGGCTCCTCCCACTTCCGCCGGCCCCCAGGTTTAACTGGGTGGACCTCAACCCCTCCTTTGGGGTCAGAGCATTAAAAGGTGGAAGCAGAACGCAGTAGGCGGAGGTGAGAGTTTGATTCTGTGCCAATTCCTTGGGAATGATGTGCTTAAAGTAGCATTGGGCAGCATCCTGCTGTGGCTGGGGGCCTCACAGTGTGCTAGTTCCCAGCGTTGTTTCCGGTGGCTGAAGGAACTATGTTTAGCAGAAAACTATGTTTAGAAGAAAAGATCAAAGTGGTGGTAAAGCTGTTTAAAATATTTGAAGAGATTTCCTGTAGAAAGAAGGTTGTTTAATGTCACATCAGAAAACTGCTAGCACAGCCAGCAGAGGGAACGAAGCCTTCTAGCTGTAGCCGATGAATGCCCGAACTGGTGGGCTCAGCCCTACCTTATTAGAATGTATCTTGAATAATCTGGAGATTTTTTCCCCATAGTCATTTATTTGGAATTAATTTTGTCATCTTAAGCCTAAGCTTGGTGTTTACTATGCATTCCACAAATTCTTCCTAACATCTTTTCTGTTTGCTCAAGCTGCCCAGCTTGCAAGGTCATTGCTTGGTGTACTGACAAATCATACCAAGCCTGATGGTCAAGCCTAGTTGGCGATGGCCCAGTGACCTTCCCGTGGCCTTCCACATGACCACTCTGCCTGGCACTGCTCTGGTGTTAGTGTTCCCTGTACCCCTTTTTTGGCAGAGTGTCAGTTTATGTATAGTCTGCTGGGTGCCAGCCTGACCTTTTCCTATGGGCAAATGCCACTTGTGCTCCTGCAGTCTTAATGGTAAGGTCCACCGGTGCCAGGTGGCCAAGCTCAGGGAGCACTGCCTGCCGAGTTGCTTAAAAGGATGGATGAGGCCAGCTCTGCAGGCGAGCTCACTCACTAAAGGGATTGCTTCCCGCGAGGGCTGACTTCAGAGTTCAGTGACATGTCAGGGTGATGTCAGCGTGGCCCTTGCTGTGTGTCAGAGCTGGACCAGGGGCCTTGTGAGCGCCTCCCAGCTCACTGTTCATGACATCCTTGAGAGCTCGGAGGAGGAGCGGGGCCTGGAAGGGGAGGGTGCCCAGCAGCCCTGGCGCTGCAGGTTCTGGGAGCTGTTCTACTTCCTGCCACAAGGGGCTTCATCGGAGCAGAGCCTTGGGCTTTCCTCTCACTCTGCCCCATGAGCTGTGATTTCTGGGTTCTGATGTGGCCTAGTGATATTTATCTTCTGCTCACCATGGTTATTTTATTACTTTAAACAAAAGGTTTAAAGAATTTAAAAAGTATTGGCTGAAAGAAAATCCAGGAGTATAAAAACAGGAAAGCTGAGCAACAGTAGCTAAGCCTGAGGTAAGGACCCTTTTTTTCTTAGCCAGAAGAATATTGCTAGCACTTTTGAAAAAGGCCAAGAAACCGTCTGAATGAGTTTCAGCTACTTATCTAAATAAACTATAGACAATAACTAGTAGATGAGTCACCGCTAGGATAAAGGAAACTATAGAAATATTAGGGAGGTTGCAACACTAACTTGTATTCTTGCTCTTTAAAAATTTGATTATTGTGTGAACACAGTCTGTTCGGCTCGCGGTTAGGAAAATGCCGTGATAAGTGTTTGATTCTCTTCCAGTTCACACTCCCAGTCAGTCCACCCTTACAGCGGAGCAGTTTGGAAGAAAACTGTCTCTGCAAACAAAGTGAGGGCCATTTCCTAGCACTGTTTCACTTTGCTTCTTAGGAGGAGCATTTTCTTGGTTAAATAAGCACCCTTCCTGGAAAAATACATTTTCTGCTGTCAGAAGAGCAATCTAGTCCAGAGGTCTCGCCCACTGTTAAACCACATGAGCTTTGAAGCGTCATTCAGAACCAAGTCTATGGGGTGTCAGGAGCCTCCACCCTGCAGCACCCTGAGATGCCAAGACCCTGAGGCGACACCTCGCTGGGTACTAGCCTGGCCTCTGCCCACTGGGTCACACACTTCTTTTTCTTATCTGTATTTCAGTGCACCAGATAATCCAGTAGCTGCTTAGCAAAGTTGCTAGTTTTAACTAAAAATGTTAAGGATGTGTGTGTCAGAGGAATAGGTGTTTGTAGCTTCAAAGGTAAATCACAAGAGCAGAGAACACAGCAGACCTTGGAAGCCTGTGCCCGTTCCTGCGTGGGGCCTGGCTGCTCTTTCCTGGGACATTTACACCTCTCTGAGCTTACGCTCCTGGTATTTCTGGGGGAGTCAGCGTTAGGAGTCACCGAGCAGTTTCGTCTTCTGGATGCAGAGATTTCTCTCTGCTGCGTCATCTCTGCCTTGCCTTCCTTTCCCCTCATAAACACACACACGGTGGTTAGTGGCCATCGCTCTTGCCCCGCACTCAGGCCTGGCCGTGGGTCGCCTTGGATTTTGTAAACCTACCGTCTGTTCTTCCCTGCACTTTCTGACCACACTGGGAAATGGGCCAGCTCCTCGCCTGTCCACTCCCGTCCCTTCACAGCCAGTCCCCCTCCTTTGCTCCAGGTTGGCATTTGTCACAAGTAAGGGTGGGATGGCCCTTCGGTCTGCCTCCGTTTCTCCCTGGCTCGTGTGCCCCTGCATTTGTTGGACTGTCTCAGGGGCACGCCAGGACCCTCGAGCTGAAAGTGCATTCACTCCGCCTCCTCTGCTCATGGTTTGGTTGAATTTTAGTTTGGACGTAATATTTTTTCAGAAATCTGAAAGCAGCATTGCTCTAGTTCCAAATGCCACCTTTGAGAAGCGTCACATGACGTTCCTCGGGTGTGACTTATTCTTGCTGAATGCTTTCGGAGTTGTCTGTCTATCCCCAGTGGTCCACAGCTCCTTGAAAATGTGTCTTGGTCTCTGTTGTTCTCCCATCGTGCACCAGGCCGAGCTTCCGAAGTTGAAATCTCAAACTCTTCGTCTTCAGTTCTGGGGAATTCTTCTAGGTGGTTTCTTTCCCCTCCGTTTTCCCTTCTACATCTCCTGCACTTGGGGTGTTGGGGCCACTGACTAGAGAATCAAATTTTACAAATTCCCTGTGAGAACCTGACAGTCTGTCAGGGTTGAGCACTTCTCCTGAGAAAAACCTCTGTCAGGAGAGAGAGACCTAGAGTGAGACAGAGGTGGGGTGGAGGGAGAACTCGCTGGACAGGGAGAGCGGGTCAGGAATCCTACTGTTCAGCGGATTGACTTGATTTCCTCTTCTGTTTCTCCTCTTTACATTTTCTGCTCTCCAGGGCCTCCAGTCCTGCGTCTCTCTGACTCAGTTTCCCTCCTTGCCTGGCAGGGATGTCCAGTTGTCCCACGCAGGGAGCTGGAAGCTCCGTGGTCTGGCTCCGCCTCTCCCTGCCCTGTCTCCTGACCCGCCTCGTTCTCCGGCCTGAACCCGCCTGCTCTTCGGCTCCGACCTCGAAGTGTGGCTTCAAGTTCTAGAGCTGCTCGGTGGTTAGGACTTGACTTGTGTTTCCATCTCGAATAATTTTCTTGCCATCTTTCTTTCGCCCAATGTGAGGCTTTACACCTCATTTGTCTTCCTTTATTACTGTTTACTGAGGCTTTGGAGGTGCATACCCAGCCCCCGAGTGACCCAGGCCCCTCTGCTGTGCTCTTTCCACAGCGGTGGACAGCTGCCCGCTGCTTCCGAAGCACGTGCAGGAGCCGCTCAGGTGAGTTCCCTTTACAGACACTGCTGGTGACTCACCTGCCTAGATATGACCAAGTTCCGTGGCCTGTGTTCCCATAGTAATTATGTTTTTGGCTGTTTTTGTTTACAGTGCTGAGAACAGGACCCCGGGCAGCATTCCTGCCAGGCAAGTGCTCTTGACCAGTGCCCCCAGCCCTGGTCTTTGATTCTCTTCATCCTTCATAGAAAGAAGACATTTATTTCTCTCACAATACCTTCCTTGAATGGCTCTTTCAGGAAGACCACACAAAAGTATTGAGCTGTTTCTGTTGAGTGGAACTACAAGAACAGCCTAGTTTGACTTTAGAAGGAAAATATGTCATCAGGAGAATGAGCTCAAACCACCATAGATCCCAAGACACCCCAGAAATTTAGGAAGAGGAGCTCCTGCCAGGAGACGGTGGCCACAGGGCTGAGGTCGTGGTGTACACGGTGCCAGCTGGACCCAGACCCAGGCCCAGACTCTCCGGCCTTGTGCTGTGCAGTTTATACCTTCTTCCAGGTGTGGAAAACGACAGATGAGCTGTATGTTGCTAACGGTTGAAATAGCCCTTGATTCAGCTCAGCTTCCTTACCTGACAACCCGCCAAAAAAGAAGAGTAAAACCCGGACCTTGGAGAGGCTTCCATTTGCAAAACAGGGAGGTAAAATTGCAAGACAAGAAATGCCCAGTCTGGCAGAGGTCTGCCAGGCTGAGGCTCAGTGGGGCCAGCACCACAGCCCTGAAATGGCTCACCGTGGTCCTAGCACTTAACCAGCCTGGCACAAAACCGGCCTGTGCTGTCACCGCTCTACCAGCCAGGAGACAATACGGTCCCGGATATCAGCCAGCAAGCTGGGGAAGCCTGACAGCCAGGCAGTCAGGGAGGTCACATGTTGCCGTGGACCCACTTCACGTAGTCTTGTGCCCCAGATAGCGTGAGTCAGATTGGATGCCTGCTGTTCACCCTGTGCCATGCTAACCTCCATGCCACGCCCTTAGGTGGCCCTGGGTTGGGACTCACAGCCCGAGATCCAGGGCCACTCTGCTCCTGGTTGTGTCAGGCTGTGGCTGGGGTCTCGAGAGGGCTAACGCTTATCTCTATGCATTCCTTCTGCCGCGTGGGCTTGTATGCATACTCTGGTTGGGTTTCTGGTGGAGTTCTGGTTTCAGTTGGTGGAGCATCACGACAGGGTCTCATGGAGACCACTCAGGAGACGCTGCCTTGCACTGCGGCTGCCTCACGCTGTGGGTGAGTCCTGCTGGCCTGGAAGAGTGGAGCTGGCCTGAGGAGTGTGTCCAGAGCACAGCCAGGGGCCAGGATCCAGTGAGATGGCGCAGTCTGCTCACCCAGAACCCTGTCAAGGGGATTCGGCTGACACCTAGCCACTGTAGGAGATGCACACTCGGCTCGTCATCAGGGGTGCTGCTCACAGCCAGCCGATGCCGTGCACAGGGGCTGGGCCGGACTCCGGGCTCCCTATTCACATATTTAACAGGTGCTCAGGGTACATGTCCTGTGCAGGTATCACACCCCAGCCCTGGGGACACAGCCCTCGCCTGGGGAGATCTCTACTTGGGTGAGGGCTCTGGGAGGGGAGACAGTGCGGGAAGCTGAGCCTCGGTCCTACAGGACCAGCTCAGGGCCATCCACCAGAACAGCCTGGGTAGCTGGAGCCCCCAGGACAAGTCCGGAGAATGCCAGCTCAGGCTGTCACACGTGACAAGATCCACACCAAGCAGACGCTCCCTCCCTGTGGCTTTGGTTTTCTAGGTCCCTTACAGAAGGAAGCCATGTCCCCTGTCCAGTCTGTTTCAGACGCACGGTGCACTCACGGTGCACGGCAGTGTTAAACAGCGGGGCAGAGGCGAGCTGGGCTGAGGGGCGCAGTGCAGAGCACCCTGAAGAGGCCTGGAGGGCTAGCGAGGGCCATGCACACAGCCCAGCCTCAGAGGAGGGGATGCCAGGTGGTTCCCGGGGCAGAAGGTGGAGACAGAGTGTGGAGATGCAGGAGCAGCTCCATCTCAGTCCTCAGGAAGGCACCGTACTATCCTGAAGAAAAAGTGAAGATGAATCATAAATGCCAGGGCCGACCAGAGTATTCATGCAAACCCAAGGAGGAGGTGGAGTGGAGGGCTGGCTGCTAACACCCGAGAGAAGGAAAGGAGGTGGGCCACGGCCAGGCTGCCAAAGACCCCGGCTCCATCGTTCCCTGGGGCACACAAGCTGCCGCATAAGGATCAGCGTCTCCCCACCGCTGTGCCCCAGTATGTGAGGCGCACAGGTGACTGGTGCGGGCTCAGGCGCAGCAGTTCCGCCGCATGGTCGGCTGGCTTCAGGGCAGAAGTGGAATGCTGGAGTAGAGCTGCTCACCTCGCACTACCCAGGATTCAGAGGCAGGGCGAGAGCCAGCGAGGAAGTGGCCACAGCCCAGGATAGTCCCAGAGGCCACCCAGGGCCACCCAGACTCCAGACACCCAGAGTAAGCTTTGTAATCACCAAGCATCTCTCAAGCCGATTAAGGTGACGCCCAAGGTGAACATCACCGCGGATAGTTCCAAACCTTGTGCATGCTTTGCTTCTTCCTATATACCCCTACGGCAGTTAAGTTTACAAATTAAGCACAGTAGAGATAATAACAAAACAAAATAGAACATTTATGGCAGTACACTGCAGCAGAGGTGGTGTGGCTCCTCTCTCTCTCCACAGCCTCTTGCCCCGTGCTCACCTTCCTTAAACTCAAGCTGACTCTGTGCCTATGTGGCAAGATGACGGCAGGTGAATGGTGCAGGCTATGACAGGATGTGGGCAAGGGCGACCCTAAGAGATGCCACCATACTACAGTTAACCCCATGGCGAAATGGTGCAGGGTTTCATCATGCTGCTCAACTGTGCACCATTTAAAACTTAGAAATAGTTGATTCCTCAAATTTCCCACTTAATACCTTTGTATTGGTCAATAAAACTGAAGAAAGCAAAACTGGATAAGAGAGACTGACTATTGGAAATCTTCCAGAGAAAACACTGTTCTGAGCATAGCAAAAGCCAGAGGAATAGACAAAGTTTGGACATTGAAATGACTTCAGCAGAGACTCTGGATACAAAATGAATATTTAAAAATCAGCTCTATTTCCATGCACTCACAAGGAGCCAATAGAAAATGAAAAATTTTAAATGTCTCTCCTAACAGCATCAAAATGTCATGAAAATATACAGCATGTCTATGCTGAAAACCACAAGATTTTTTTTTTTTTTTTTTTTTAGGTTTTTTGAGACAGGGTCTCGCTTTGTGGTTCAGGCTGGCCCTGAGCTCAGCCTCAAACTCACATCACAATCCTCCTGCCTCTGCCTCCCGAGTGCTGGGATTACAGGCGTGAGCCACCACGCCCAGCACTGTGGTATGTGGTACTGGTTGCTGCTGGGCGTGAGTCTCCACACCCAGTATTGTTATGTGG
>PVIR01020175.1:0-30960 GCA_004026965.1 Petromus typicus
CACCCCCCCATATATATAAAATTTGTTTCCTTACTTTTTTGTTACAATCTCAACATTGTCCCCTTTCACCTTATTTTACATTGAGCATTTTCTATTTCACAATATATAACATACAATGCTAGGACTCATTTACATCTTCATTTTCTCATAGCAGAGAAAAGATGCGATATGTACCTATCTGTGACCTATTTATTTCACTAATGAGGATATCCTCAAGGTATGCCCATTTAAGTAGAAATGATTCAAACTTATCATTTTTTATGGCAGAGTAGTACTCCATTCTGTAGAAGAACCACATTGGCCAGGACTTCTAAGGCTGCACATCCCTTATATTCTTCTTCTAGGGGAGCTCTAGGAAGTCCTCCTGTCAGGGTAGGTAGGGGTCTTCCCTTGGGAAACCATAGCATCATAGCCACACCTTTCCCCCCATATGTGTCTCATTAGGTTGAAATTATCTACCTGTGAGATTAAAGACAGACCATGAGAAGAAAGTAGGGGAAATGGTGCTCCCAGCTCCCAGCATACTGCCTGGTGCATGAGAGATATTCAGTCAATGGGGAGGTGTTTTGTTGAGCAGAGAAGGCTCCCCTTAGGGACTCACATTCTTTTCATCTCCCTGATCTATTTGTGTCCTCACTGGCAGGAAGCAAGATGCTTAATCTCTTTCTACACTTCATGTCAATATTACAGGCAATAGAAAGGAGAAATGGCAAAAGAGACAAAGATAGCCTGTTATTGGGTAAGAAAGGCTTTCCAAGAAATCTCTGACAGATCACAGGAGATCTGTGGGAAGAGATCTGGGAAGAGATCTGGGAAGTTGTATGTTTTCGTTTCGTTGTCTCATAAACAAAATCTGGGTTCTTTTAGCCAGTATGAGAGTGTATTTGTTTCCTAAGCCCACTATAACAAAACAGCACACAGTAGTTGCTTAAATGATAGACATTTATTGTCTCAGTTCTGGTTCTTATAAGTCTGAAGTCAAGGTGTGGACAAGTTGGTTCTTTCTGAGAGCCAGAGAGAGAAATCAATTCCATGTTTCTCCTTTAGATTCTGGTGATGTGCTGGCAACTGTAGGTACATCGACCTTCTCTCTGTCTTCATGTTCCCAGGGCCTTCTCCTTTGCTATGCACCCGTCTCTGTGTCCACATTTCCTTTTTTATAAGAATATAATCATATTGGCTTAGGGACCATCCTATGACCTCATCTTAACCTGATCATCTGCAAAGATCCTCTTGCAAATAAAGTCACATTCATAGTTCCTGAGGGTTTCAATTTCAGCCTCCTCTCTTTGAAATAGGTATTTATATATATATATATATCATGATCACACTCAATATTGACTATATATTACATGACTTGATTCTCATTTTTTCCATTCCCTACAACCCCCACTCTACAACCCCCACCCCCTCCATACATAAGCTTTTTTCCCCACTTTTTAAAATTACCATCACAATTTTTTCTTTCCCCTCATTTCTTACCCCTACACCATTTCCCTCTGAATAGTTTATATTGTACAATATCTAACATATAATTTAGAACTAATTTATATGTTCAGTTTCTCATATCAGAGAGAAGATACAGTATTTACACATCTGTGACCTGTTTATTTCACTCTTTGGAGGTCACAGAATTCAATCTACACTGGGAAGTCTTTTAAAATATGGCTTCAAACTCCTTCCTTCAAGAAATTTTGCCTAGCCAGGTTTGGTGGCACATGCCTGCAATTCCATCATGATTGGAGGCTGAAACAAGAGGATTGCAAGCTTAAGACCAGCCTGAACAACTTAGTGATGTAGCAAGACTGTCTCAAAATACAAAATAAAAGTGATCTGGAGAAATAGTTCAGAGGAAAAGCGTTGGGTGCAGTCCTCATTACTGCTAAAAATAATGAGGTTGTATCTACGTCCTTCCCTTTGAGTCTAAATGCTGTGATTGTGTTGACTAATAGAGCATGGTGGAAATGGCATCAAAGATAGGTCACAGAACGCCTTGCAGTCCTGCTTGACTCTTTTGGGATACTCTGGAAGCAGCTATTTTCCATTTAGAAGTCAGCATCCTGAGACTGCCATTCTGGAGAGACCACATGGAGGTGCTTCAGTCAACAGCTCCAGCTGAGCTCCTGGCTTGAAGCTGGTATCAATGCCAGCTTGTGTGCTTGTCACTTCAAAAGTGTATCAGTCAACCTTTAGCTGACTGTGGTCCCAGTTGGCATCTGACTGCAACCACATGCAGAAATCACAAGCAAAAACTACTCAGATAAGCTCTTCCTGAATCTTGACCCACAAAATCTTGAACAAAGGAAAATTTTAAGCCAGTGAGTTTGTAAATTGTTACACATCTATAGAAAACTAGAATAATGAGCACAAAGGAGAAAATAAATATTGATCAGTCTATAAGAGTAGTGGGGACTCTGAGACTCAGGAGGAAGGCCTCCATGGAATTTCTCATCAAAGGTATTGTATTTCTAGGTTTCTACTGGGATCCCTATTGGGGTTCCTCCTACATGCTGAGACACTTGATTTAGGTGAGTTCCAAAAACAGCAGTATCATCTGATTATTCATATATTCACTTTTATGGGAGAAATTCTTCAGGAATTATCAGTTGTAGTGAAGACAGTGGTCCTTGGCCTACTTTTGTCATCAACAGGCTGCTTTGGCTGAACTGGAGAAGAGTTGTCATTGGAAAACAGAGGCTTAGTTTGTGTAACTTGTTTCAGCAAACAGGAAGTACTCCTGTCTCTACTGTGGTTTCCAAGTGTCTCACTAGGTGATGTCATCCATAATTTTATGATGCAAGCTTGATCATAAGCAGGTGCAAGCACCATGCACTTAGACTTCCTAGCCTCCAGAACCTAAGCCAAATACAATTATATTTGTTATAAATTATCTGATCTTAGGTGTTTTGTTATAGCAACAGAAACTAAACTAAGAAACCCACCCCCTTTCCATTCTATAGGCAAGGATCCTAGGAGTTGGTTTCTTCTCGCAGATCCTGAATTCTACACTTAGTGTATTATGGGGGCCCCAGGCCTGGGCTCTGCCTTTCAAATAATAGAAAAAATAGGAACCTATCCTGCGATAGAAATTAGCAAATATACTGAAAGTAATTCTCTGCTGAACACCTGTGGGTGTCTATGCTGCCTGTGATGTCAAAATGGTTTCCTGTCCATGTGTTTCTGTTTCTCTGTATGGTCTCGCAGGTCTCAGGAGTCACCTTTCCTTTTTAGTCCTTCTTCATACTCTGCCTGAGCTAAACATCTGCTTTGCTTAACTTTTATTTCATTTTCCTTGACTTCTTCACATTCACCTTCGTGCTTTGATCAATCTTCCCAACAGCAGTTGCCAAGCAACTTCCTTTTCTTTCTCCAGCTTTCTCCTAAAATTTCATCTATTTCATCAAACTGTTTGCTCAACCATGCTGCTGTTCCCTCAGCTTTTGTCTGCCCTCTGGTAAAATTATAAAGGGATGTCACTTGAAGCTAGTATCAGACTAGTTAGTGCCTAGCACTTATAGCCAGAGAAGTTTCAGCTCAAATTCTGTATCTGCTACATACTGGCTGTGACATTAAGCAAATAATTTAACTTTTCAAATCTCAGTTTCTTCATCAGTAAAATGCGTGTAGTAAATTGTATTTTCCAAAGATGACTATGATCTCTTCTCTGGACTCAATTTCCTTCTAGAATGCTCTCATTTCCCCTCAAGAACTGGGCCTATATCTCTTGCCTTTGAAGTTGGACGGTTTGTTATTTGTTTATAACCAGTCATTGAACAGATGGTGCTGCCTGACTTCAGAAGCGAGCGTAGGTCAGAAACGACAATGCAGCATGGAGCTCTGAGAGCCTACGTCTGATGTCTGACTGCTCAGAACCCACCATGCTCTACGGAAGCCCCAGAGAGCTCTTGTGAGAAACCAACCACCTGGGGAAGCTCTCAAATTACAGTTGATCCTCATTATTTGCAGATTTTGTATTTGCAAATTTGCCTACTCACTAAAATTGACTTGTAGTCCAAAATCAATATTTATAGCACATTCAAGGTCACTTGTGAGCATTTGTAGAGTGGCAAGTAGTCAGTTACTTAATATGCACATTCCTAGCCGAGGTCAAATATGGTGACACTGTGCCTTCTTGTTTTGGCTCTTATAATATAAACAAGTGACCTTTGTTCTGTGTCTTTAGTGCCACATTTCCCTTACTTTGTTCTTTTTGTTGTTGATATTGCTGTTCACAATAGATCCCAAGCAGAGTGCTGAAATGCTGTCTAGTCTTCCTAAGATTGGGAAAGCTGTGATGTGCTTTACACAGAAAATATATGTGTCAGATAAACTTCATCTTGATATAAGTTATAGTGTTGTTGACTGTGAGTTCAATATTAACCAATCAACAATATATATCAAACAGAGTGTCTTTAAAGAGAAGCACATATAAAAGAAGGTTATGAATTGACTGGTTGACAAAAATATTGTGACTGGAGATCAGTATTTTCCTTAGGAGAAATGGTTCAATATTTGCTCATTTAGTGTTTGCAGTGATTTTATAAAACCTAACTACTGTGAATGATGAGCATCAACTGTACGTGGACAGAGAAAGATGCTCAGTCAGGACCCAGCTGCCCAGCTTCCCTCATTTCCAGCTTCAGCTGTCATCTGACTGCATGAAAGAACCCACGTTAGACAACCCAAGGGAACCCTAAAATTCCTGGCCCTTGGAAGCTGTAACATATAATCATTTTGTTGTCCCACAAAATGTTATTAATACTTTGTTGCCATTATTTGTATATTTATAATATTACTAATACTTTTTGTTAGTATTTTAAAAATACAGTAGCAACCAGGATAATGGAGTCTGCATTGCATCCATCACAGGATCGTTGCAAGGCTTAAATGAGACATCATTCTATCATGTTGAAATGGCTAAATGTTAAGTGCCATGCACTCTATTACCATTAATATTATGAATCCTCTGTATTAGCATTTACTCTATGGAAATACCGATTATTACAATTGGAAAGAGGCTTTAAAGATCACCCAGGCTAATCTCTGTATTTTTTTTGGGGGGGTGAGAAACATAGCCCTAGATATGGAAAATTGTCAGCATCATATAGAAAGTTGATGACAGTGTATGGATTATAAGCGAGGCTCTTCCTTTGTGCCAGAGAGAAACTTGTTGTAACTCTTGCTCTGCATGTTTCAGTTTTTTTTCTGCATGTTTCAGTTTTAAATATGCCTTAGTTATGGAAACAGCAAACCAGAATCTGATTCAAATACAGAGAGGCCTTGAAGTTAAACTCATCCTTTTGGCCCTAGAATCATAAGTGAGATGATGTGAGATGATCTTTTATTACGGGTCTGCACAAAAGAAGGTTGTTTTGCATGAACAGGGAGTGTGAATTGTGCCCTGTGATATGTCTCAGTAGGTACCAGTACCAGTGTGGTTTATTGGGTTCTGAATAAATACCCGAGGTAGGTCCCTCCATGATAACTTCTACTGCACAGTGACAAGCCAAGGTGTTGACTGTGGGGAGAGCAAGCAGATGCCTAAAGGGATACCTGTGAGGGAGATGATGTCTATACCATGGTCTTGAAAACTCTGGGTACCCCACTTTGTAGACAGCTTGTTTTTGGCCCTAGTTTCTATTATATGTCAGAGTGGTTGAGTTTCTAGCATGAATCAGAGAATCAAATTTGGTTCTATATTTTCTGGTGACACAATGGAAAACCCAAAACAACAAAACTACAAATGTTTATATCTGATCTGTGGGTAAGGTTTATGAATACTGATGGGGAGAATGGGTCGGTTCCAATCTAGACTTAAGGAGTTTCAGGTACCATGAAGGTATTCATGTACCAAAAGGCCTGAGGGGACCCTAGGTACCCAGAAGAGAGGATCCCACTCACCCTTACCAATTATTTACAAAATATTTGTCCTTTTGGCTTATGAATGTGTATAACTCTTGATGCATTAACTAATGAACTTCTCTCTGTGTGGCTATAGCAATGTATATCATTTTGAGAAGAACATTGAAAAGTTGTAATTCTGAGGAAATGAAACACCATTTTGGACAAATTTTAAAAATGCCAAAGCCAAATGCAAAACAAACCACTAACTTGGCTAAATGCTTTTTCTTTTTCTGAGAACTCAGGAGGGTCCTGTGGTCTGTTCTCTAGGGTTCCTTTGGTTGCCTCTGGGTGGCCACATATGAGAAGAATGGCTCAAATGTGTCACTCTTTATAGCTGAGTAGTATTCCATTGTATACAGATACCACATTTTCTTTATCCAATTGTCTGTTGATGGGTATATGGTCTGCTTTCAGGATTTAGCCATTATGAATTATGCTGCTATAAACATTAGTATGCAAGTATCACTGTAGTATGGTGTCTTATGCTCTTTGGGGGAAGATAGCAGAGGGCTGGCTGGATCTCTGGAATTTCTAATTTCAGTGCTGATGGTAAATTTGAGACATTTGTAGGAAAATGGATGCACCTGGGAAGTATAATGTTGAATGAAATAAACCAGACACTCCAGTTTAAATACCATATGGTACCTCTCATTCAGTTAAGCAAAGTGCAAAGAAAAAAAATGATAAAGGATGGATATTAAGAGACAAGGGGATGGGTCTCTTGTAATAGTGAAGTGATCCAAGGGAATAAGGATGAAGAATGAGGAGGAAGGGAAGGGAAAATAGGTGAAATAAAGATATGCCATGCACAGGCACCTAATAACTCCAATTAGTGTAAACATTATATGCCAAAACATGAGCTAAAAGAAATAATATCAATAAAAATGAAAAATTGGATGGGGAACTGAGGGAGGGCTAAGGGAGGATAGGTGAAGGGGATAAAATAAGACATGCTATAATATGTACATGTCTGGGCTGGGGATTTAGCTCAGTGGTTCCAGTGCCTGCCTAGCAAAATGTAAGGGCCCGGGTTCAATCCCTGGTAACTACATGCAATGCTGGGTGTGGAGACTCAAACCCAATAGCAATCAGAACCACATACCCCAGTGTTGGGTGCGGTGGCTTATGCCTGTAATCCCCACCAGCAGTTGGTAGGCAGAGGCAGGAGGATTGCTGTGAGTTCAAGGCTGAGCTCAGGGCCAGCTTGAACTACAAAAAGCAAGACCCATCTCAAAATATAAATAAATAAATAAATAAGTAAATTTAATATGTACATGTCACCATTCCACAAGACAATTATAAAGATGAACTATAAACACATACAAATGTAAATTTAAAACATTTAAAAAAGAACAATGGCTACTTTTGCCAATCTTCCTCAGCTGCTAAAATGCCTCTCTGCTTTCTGTGTTCTGGGATCTTGGACCTCAAAACTGTTGTAAGCCAAAAGGTTTGTTTCTCAAGAATGAGTGACAGATACATCTCATTCCTCTGATCGTTTACATGGTGATGTTACAGTTTAAGTCTCAAAGAGAAAAATCCCCTCAAAGTGACAGAATAACATCTTGGTCAGTAAGAAATCACTTAATGTATCTATGTTGAAAAGATTCTATCATTATGAGTCGATAATTCAACCTATATTTATTTTATGACATGAGGAGGAAATGTACCCAGAAGTGGATGGGTTGGTTCTATCAAATGCACATAGAGAAAGGTATTGTACAGGAGTTAAAAAAAGCTTTTATTTGTTATTTAGGGCAGAAGCTACCCCACCCCTATGATCCTAGAGGAAGTCCGCTCTGACTCTGCCAACATATGCCCTTAGCATGCTTAAGCTCATGGCACCAAATAACCACATTTGTACTTAAACCCCTTGCCTGATTCCATGTCAAATAAGGACATTATTGATTGTCACTTTCTTTCGTGCAGATTTCTTCTAATAACAGAGAGTGCAGTGAATGGAATTGGCTGGCCTCATTTGCCAATAAATATTTCTTTGTACATCAGTAATCTGGAATTCCATCTTAATATATCAATGTCATTAAAAGTTTTGACTAATGACATTGTATCCTAGAGAGACAAATCTACAAACCTTTCCTGGGTATTGCAAATGGAATTGAAGGAAACTTATCAGCACCCAAACTTAGGAGAATGTAGCCTGTATTATTAGGCAAAAGACTAACAAAGTGCCTGACTGTTGAGAGTGTGGGATGGAGAGGGGCTGGAGTGGGGTGACATAGGGACCTGCCTTTGTAGGTACTGTATCATAGTTTTTCCAAGTATGATCCGAGCTTATTGAAGCAGAATCTTTGGGCACAAAGTCCAGAGTCTGTATTTGCAACAAATTTGCAGTTCGAAAACTAATACCTGGTTCCTGTTCTCTTAATATAATTAATTATCTTTTCCTTCATATCAGTAGGAAAAGGAATACATAAGGGGATAGTATTATGTGTGTAAATTAGTTCAACAAGTTTAACTTCCTCTTATTTCTGTAGAACTCCTCTTTCAAGAATTGAATTTCTGATAAACTGTGCTTTGCCTCAACATCGGATAAACTTTTTTTTCTAAATTTAAAGTATCTCAGTTCAGTTCTTCATTAGGTTTTGAAGTTGTTTTGAGGAGCAAGTATTGGATTGGAGGGGAATAAAATATAAATATAAGGTTTAAAGACATATTATCATTTTAAGCAATTGATAAGTAAGTGACATTTAGTAAGAATACACTGTATTCTTTGAACCAAAATCTACCTAAAATGGGAGTAAGGGAAGTTTTCTTTATATCTTTTTAGCCTTTTTCTTTGTCCTCTCAGTCTTGTCTCTAAGGACATCAAGATGGTTTCTGATCACATGGTCTCGCTTGACACCTAAAGCAACCTATGATACAAACTTAGCTTTCTCTCATCAAAATTTATCTGTTGCAGTGGTATAAATAGCTGGGTCCCTCTTAATTTGCTATGTCAAACCTTAACCCTCCAGGTGATATTATTGGAAGGAAGAGTGTTTGGGAGGTGTTTGAGGATGGGTCCCACACATAGGATGTGATTAGTATTCTTTTTTTTTTAAATTCAATTCTTTATTAGTACATTACATAGACACATCATGACTGCACTCAGCAATGAGAATTTGTACCAGTATGTGACATAACTTAATTCTTATTTTTTCCCCATTCCCTTACTCATCCTACCAACCCTGCTCCCTATATACATAAGCTTTGTTTCCTTTCCTTTCTTTTGTATTAAAATCTCATTATTTTTCCTTTCATTATTTACTCCTACACCCCATTTCCCTTTGAATATTTTCTATTTCACAATATCTGCCATACATCCTAGATTTTCATCTTCATTCATTTACATCTTCATTTTCTTCTACCAGAGAAAAGATATGATATTTACACATCTGTGACCTATTTATTTCACTTATGAGGATATCCTAAAGGTACATCCATTTGAGTATAAATGACTCAATCTTATAATTTTTATGTGAGTAATACTATAGCAGCTCAGTTTGTGATGGCCAAATCTTGGATACAACCAAAATGTGCATCAACTGGAGACTGGATAAAAAGATGTGGTTCTTTTACGGGATTAATATTCTTATAAAAGAGGCCTGAGGGAGAATGTTTGACCTCTTTTCCAATGAGAATATACAAGTCTATAAACTAGAAACAAAATACTCACTGGACATAATTCCTGACCACGTAGGGACCTTGGTCTCAGATTTCAACAAGAAACTTTTGTTTCTAAGTCTCCTTAGTCTATGGGATTCCATTATGGCAGCCAGAAGTAACCAAGACATCTGTGTTAAACCTCATTCTCACCTACTACTCAGCCCACCAGTTATTTCTCTGGGAAAAAAATGTGACTAATTTGGTATAGGATAATAGCTTAAAGTGCTATGCCCAAGGACAATTGAAAGCCTAATTTGTTAAATCAGAAGAAATGTATTTCTAATGGTATAGTCTAGTCTAATGGTGTCTAGAAAAATAATGGAGGAAAATATTTGGTCAGGAAGACCTTCTCAGTATTCCTAAAATTATATCATTGAATAAACTACTCTGATTAATTTTAACAACAATCTTGTTTAGTATTGAGGCTACATATGATAATATAAGGAGGATGAATAAAAGTGAAGATAATAAACTCAGTGAAATAGGTGATAAAGCCCCATGTTCCAAAGAACCTATGGAAAACACACTAAAATTTAACAGAAAACACAAGTGATTCTCATTCCAGGAGCATAGTTGAGACAAAACTGGAAATTACAAAAGAAAACTTAAAGAAATAGTAAGTTCTTGGCTTTTCTGCAGACCTCCTGATACCTTATTGTGATATTTTAAAAAAAGCACTGTGATGTAACTCTTGGGAAAAATTATATACACCCTTTGGAATTTAGATGTGCTTGGAATCAAAGAGACTGTTGTGGTTTATATCTAAAATGTTCCTCCAAAGTCTCATATATTCAGAGGTGGAGCATTTGGAAGGTTCTTGGAACAATGAAACACTATGTACATCAGTAGATTCATTCACTGATGAACTCATAGCTAACTATGCTGTTGGGAGGTGGGGATGCCCTTTTGAGGGCATATTTCCTTGCCAGCTTCTCCTTCTGTTCTCTAATTTTTGACTGCTATAATATGAGCAGACTTCCTCTGCAATGCACTTCCACCACGATGTTCTTCCTTTGGATCCAGTGGCCATGGACTAAACTCCTGCAAACCATGAACCAAGTTAAATTGCTTTAAGTTGTGTGTGTCAGATATTGTATTTCAGTGACAAGAATGCTGACTAATACAGAGATGAATGCCCGCTTTTCACCTGAAATGTTAGAAGGAAAATTGGGCTGGAGCAGCCTCAAGAGTTGAGCAAGAGTAGAGACAGGTATGTACTCCCACTGCTTAGTGGGCTTAAATGAATTTCTGGGAGTTGAAAGGTCTGTGAACAGGAGAGCAAGAGTCATTTTTTTCAGAGTATTTGCTCAAAAGAAACTCAGGGGTAACAGAGATAGGCTATAGAAAGCATATGGTTTTGAAATTTGCTGAAGTGTGCTCTCTTTCCAGTGTACCTAATCCAGTGACAACGAACCTTCTAGAACTTTCAGTGTTACAAACAACTTGCTGTGGCATGAGCATCATAAGTTCGCCACCACTGAAATCTAGTCTCTTCTGGATGACAAGGATCTTTTCATAATTTAATTTGTTAAATTAAAAACTTGAAACATATTGAATTTAAAAGAGTTTAATTGAGGTAGAAATGATTTGTGAATTGGATAGCACTCAGAACTAGAATAGGTTCAGAACAAGTGTGCCCCATCACACGGGCAGGTTATATTTATAGTTTGCAAACTGGAAGTTACATATACAAAATAGAAGTGAGGAAGAGACAGCCCTGATTAGTTATAGATTGCATATATCTTATTTGAACATAGTTTGAAAACTGGCTGTTTATAATTTGCTGTGACTTAGCAACTTGCTATAAGAGTAGGTGATAGACTGTTTACATATCAAGTTAGGCTGAAGTTCTCTGTGTCAAGAGAAATCTCTAGGTCAAACTTAAAATTCATACAGAGGCAGTTTTGGGTCAAAATTATTCCAATTTTATAATTCCCTCCTTTTGATCAGATTTTCAAATGTCACTCTCTGTCACAATCATAAATAGACTGATATAGTCTCATCTTCTAACTGACAATAGTAGAATGATGAGTTTTGTAAGATGGACACAATGGAACAGAACAACAGAAAAAAAAAGCTGGTCAATATTAAGTTGACCTTTAAGATACAGTTTTTTTGTAAAGGACAAAAGAGCCTCTTTTGTAAGGGTTAAAGCAGAGGAGACTCCCTTATGCTGACTAGAGTTAGACTAGAACCTCCCATTTTGGATTCTATCTGTTTCCTTAAAGCTTCATTTTGTTACACAGCATTTAGCACGAATGACTGTATTTTGTTTTGGTCTGTTCTTTTGGGGCCTAGTGTAGAGCTCAGTTCACAACACTGGCTTCCTGTGATTTGGTTTACTACGTATTATAAAAGTATAATATGTTGGAGAAGATAGGTTTTTAGTCAGCTGTCACTTTCAAGAAGGAATCTGGTGCCTTGAGAGGTGAAGCAATGTGTCCAGGGACAGCAGGTCCAGAACTCAAACCCAGTGCTCCCATGTCAAAATCAACTTTTGCTTCCATCTACCATGCAAGTCTCTGTAGCAGACATTGTGAGCCCGGCATGGTTTGAAGCCATCCGAGGGAACTCAGAGCTTCACCCAGGCCACTGTCCTTTGTTTATTTTGGGGCAGACAGGGATGCAGAATTGATTTCATGGATGATGAAGGCTTGTTGGCTACAGATCTAGTTTCACCCTTCCTGAGGTTTTGAAAGCAGAGATGCTTCAAATCTCTCCTCCTCCCACATGTCCCCTTGTGCACAGCCTGAGACACTTCCCTGAGTGGGTGCACTGCTCACAGCCCTGCTGTGGTCCAGGCTTGGAGGCTGAGGCACATCTGATGGCCACAGCCAACCCTGCGGCGGTGGGCAGATCAGCTCGGAGGCTGCAGTTCTGGCGGTGCATGATCCTTTAAAAACAGGGTTAGACAAGTGAGCCGATCCTGATGGTTTGAACTGACGTTCAGCATCAGCTTTCCTAAGCTTCCTCAGGGGCCCCCTTGGGGTTCGGTTCTCAGTGCTTGCCTCTGTGAAGGGTTGTAGTCCCTTAAGAGCTCTTTGTGAGAGAGAATGATCATGTTTCTCTACCTCTTCCATGGCCCAACTGATTCCAGGCGAGATTTCATGGATAATGCTTCTTGGTCCCTTTGGGACATTAGATACTGAAGGCAATTCTTCCTCCATCAGAGTTTTGATTTGATTTTGTGGCTTTTCCTCCTAGAGTTTCAAAGCAGGTAAAATGAAGCCTTCCTGTGACATTCTGAAACCCAGCTGCTCAGCCCTTTCTCCAAACCTCAGTAGGTAGTTAGAGGAGCGAGTGAGATCTCCTGATACCCCTAAATTTCTAAGCATTTTGATTTTAGACAACAACACAATATTAAAGCTTCTATTTTGTTTGTTTACACCTGCCAGTTGGTATAGTTCTCCTGGCTACAGTGAGAGCTGCTGCCACTGCATTTCCCAGCCTGGAATAATTCATTTGCATTTTCTTCTTTCCCTTAAGATTACATAAAACTGTAACAGCTCCCACTCAAATGCAGCAATGCCGACTGCTAGGGGATTTGCCTACTTCCAGTCAGTATTGTATCTTTCTTGTTAAGTTCACTTGTGCAGCTGACGGCACAGGGCCTCTCAGATAATCCATGAACTGTGAGCTGCAGGTCTCTCTCAGGAAACACGTCTGATTCAGGCCTTCTGCTCTTTCCTTTGCAGCCCTGACACTGTGATGATGATGTGATTGGCATGTAAATCTGCTCTCTCATGATGGAGCCAGGAATAAAAACTGAGCATGCACTAGGGCCTCAGGATAAAAGGAAGCAGCCAGAGAGCCATTGTAGATAGATTCTGCACCCCCTTGGGTATTTCCAAGGGTGTTTTCCCATTGGAAGGGGAACAAGACAACTTTGGAGGAACTGCTATCCTTGAATTGTCCTCTTTGTGTGTTCTGGAGTGTCTTTGAGGGTTTGGGAGGAGGCCAAGGGTGATACTGAACCTATCTCAAAAAATATGAGTTTTTATGATGTTTTCGGAAGGGTTGTTAGGGGAATTCAGGAGATGTGTGTGTGTGTGTGTGTGTGTGTGTGTGTGTGTGTGTGTGTCTGTGTGTGTTTGTTTGTTTGTGTGTGTGTGTGGTGGGGGAAGCTCGGCCTTTGATCACAACATCCTATCCACAAGTGTCCAGGTATTGATTTAATATAATAGTTGGAAATAAAAATCTTTTCTGCTTCCAGCTGGGCAAGTTCTAACAAAATTATGAGCAGGTAATATCAGTCTTCAAAGGGCTTTGCATTCTTTTTTTTTTTTATTCCAAGTCTTTGAGACCAAGTGCACCCATTGTCAGGTGCCAAAACCCTGATGAGGGCGCTAACTGCTGAGATTACAGTATGGAGTAGGGAAGACATGGGAAAACAACCTGAAAATGCATGGGAAGTTAAAGAAGAAAGACATGACAGTCCCTGTGTCTTTGGAGCAGAGTCTTTCACATACATATTAAAATGTGCACATATAAGATCACATTGCACAGAAGAATCTTTTGGTCAGTGACAGGTTTTTTTATATATGCCAATGGTTCCATAAAACTGTGATAAAGCTGCCGTATTTCTATTGCTTAATGTTTTCACAGTACTTTTTCTATGTTTTGCCATGTTTAGAGACACAAATGCCTTATTACAGTTGCTTGCAGTGTGCAGGACAGTGAGCCAGTGTTCAGTTTATAGTTGAGGAACAATATTCTGTAGCAGAAAGCCCAGTGTGCAGCAGGCTGTACCATCCAGATCTGTGTGGAGACATCACTCTGTGATGTTTACACAATGGTGAGAACCGTCTAATGATGCAGTTCTCAGAACACATTTCTGCCCTTTAGAGATAAATGGCTGTGTTGGGCATTCTTTATATTTTCATCCAAACATCATCTATGTCCGTGCTGGGTGTTATAAACTTCAGCTAGATGCTTTAGATTTTTTACATTTAGGCCAGTGTTCCTCATGGTGTGGTTTTTGGACCTGCAGCATTAATATCATTGAGAATTTGTTTGAAATACAGATTTACTGGTCCTACTCCAGAATTACTGAATCAAAAACTCCAGGGAAAGGCTCAGCACTTTGTGTTTTCCTCGGCCTTCTCTGTGCTTCTATACATGGTCGAGTTTGAAAAACACAGCTTTAAAGGTATTTCTGCTCACTACTTCTAATACCATTGTCTTTTTTTATCTTCCAAATAGAAACCAACGTGGTCAAAAAAAAATCAGGAGGAACATTCCATCTAGGGAAAAGGACACAGATGTCGTGCATGTCCGCTTGCTAATATTGTCCTTGTCTCTTCTGGCACCTTGTTGTGAAAGTGGGTGGTGTAATGAGGGAGGGGCTACAGGCTCCACGACTTTAGAGGTTTTTAATAACGCTAATTTTGGTGAGCTTTTGTTTCACGAATGACTTATCTTTTCCTTGGCTTCAGAAAATTTCTTAATACAAAATCATTTGAGTTGCAAAGAAGCATCATTATTAGATTTCTGGCATAGATAAAAGGGACATAGGGAACGGATTGTCTTATAAAATGTAATCCTTTATGGCGCTGAATGTCAAGTTAATGATCTATTTTCTTTGAAGTTAAGGTTATGGAAGATCTTGAATCAAAATGATTCAATGAAGCAGAAAGACAGTGAATTCCTTTTTGTGATTTACTTGGTTACTTTGAGTAATTCCCTTGCTCTTTACCTCAGCTACTTGCCCTACTTCCTCTAATGACAGAGCTGTATAGACTGTGTTAGTATTGACAGAGTTCACAGATCTAAACATTTCTTAAACATGACATTTTTGGTGTGAAGAATCCCTATGTATATTGGGATGACAGGCTAGTTATATATTGTGAGAGACAAGTCTTAGATGATGTTCTGCCCAAGGAAAGAGAATTTCCCAGTGGGCCAACAGGTGGATGCTGGAGCAGTGCCAACTCTCTGCCTAATTGGACCCATTAATCTCTGCTGATATCACTCAGTCAATGTACAACCCAGCCCAGGTAACTACACAGGTGAATCAATAAACGTCTGCTGAGGACCAACTGGGTGTGGAAGATGCTGAAAGTTTCTGGTTCAAGGAGAAAAAGGAAAAGGTTGTATTGGATGCATTTCTTTCTTTCAAGGACTTAAACTCTGAACAGATATGTTCTAACAGACTGGGCAAATGTAAACACGTTTGTCATGTAGATCAGAGCATGTTGCTGATCTGGGCAAAATCCCCCCAGCCTTGCTGTGCAAATACCTCCAGGCCTACTAGATTAGCCGTGTCCCAGTTCCCTGTAATCCTTCTCACCATATCTTCCTCCTATTCACCCTTCATTCACAGGGACCATGCCAAGCACAACCCTTGTTCCCTCTGCCTAGATTGTTTTCTATTTTGTACCTATCATTTCTACTTTTCCTTTTTGAAAAATTCCTTAACATTGGTTTTTATTTACTATATTGCATATATTTTTATAAAGCTTATTTATTAGTTGTGTTTCTCAGCAGAATGCAGAATACATGATAGCAGGTTAGTGGTTTGTTTTATTCAGACAAAGAATAAATGACTACATTTGGGTACGTCAATGAACAGAGGATGATTTTCAGTACCTTTCCTGTCACCTATTTCTTCACTGGAAAAGGGCATCCTAGAAAAGTAGCAAGCAACATTGAAATTTATTCTCTACCAGCACAGCCTTGCCTAAAATCATTATATTTTGCTTCTTAAAAGCTCATGATCAAAGTCCTTAGGCAAGCAAATAAATGAACTTCAAATTATGATCCAATTTGTGTGTGATGTTTCACATTGTATTTTAGGATCAAATAAGTTCCAGGCCAAACTCCCAACGCTAAAACATGCACATAGTTTTACTTATTGAATGTAATTACTCTAGAAGTACTTTGACTCATTCTATTAGCTCACTGAAATCGTTTGTTGAGTGCGTACCATGTCCTAGGCACTTCTTTGGATGTGGTGATACAGAAATGAACAAACAAGACAAGTACCTCTGTTTTCATGGAGCATAAATTCAAGGGGAGTGAAGTAAATAATTACCATGACCAATATGCGCTACAGGAGGAAGTGATGCTTCATCCTATTGAAAAGCCATAACCTTCAACTCTTATGTTATTTTCAGGGGAGCAAAGGCCACTGATATTGAGCATAATTTCTTATTGGGACATCAGACATGTGAAATTTAAGTTTTTTAATAAATATATACCATTCAGAGCTACCATCAGGTGGGTGAAGGAGAAGTGGAGCAGCCACTACTGACCAGCAGATCATCTTTGCCACATGGGTCATATGTTGTTAACATATGTTGGAAAGTACACAAAGTCACTAATAGACTTCTAGTGGCATGGATTACTCTTTTGGGCTAAGAATAAATAAGCACTATGGTAGGCTGAATAACGGCCCCCAAATATGTTCCTTCGTGTCTTAATTCCAAGAATCTGTGAATATGCTACCTGATATGGCAAAAGGGGCTTGGAAGATGATTCAGTTAAGGATCCTAGGAGAGAGACACTCTCTTGGATTATCTAGGTGGACCCAAAGTAATCACAAGGGACCATGTAAAGAGAAAATAGGAGGATCTGAATCTGAGAAGGAGATGTGATGATGGAGAAAAAGGTTGGATTGATGCATCCCTGAGCCAAGGGACACTTGGAGCCTCTGGAAGAGGGAAATCGTGGGTTTTCCCTTGGGTTCTCCAGAGGCAAGAGTAATTCTCCAGACCTCAATAAACCTGTATGGTCCATTTTGGACTTTAGACCTTCAGAATTGTAAGATAAGAAGTATGTGCTGTTTTAAACCACTAATTTCATGGTAATTTGTTACAGTAGCAATAGGAAATTAACACAGGCACTTCTTACATATGAGCAGTGTCCTTACATTTATTATTTCATTTAACCTATCAGACAATACTCCAAGTAGTGAATTGTATTACTATTGTCACTTTAAAGTGGCAAAACTGAGGCTTAGAGTAATTGTAACCAGGGAGCTCACCTGTTCTCATGTAAAAAGCAAGTGATAAAGTCAGGTTTTTAACCAAGGTCTTTTCTCCTCTGCATTTGGAATTCCTAAATAATATATAATCCTTCCTTCATATATTTTTTTGGGTGGGAAGGTTGGCTTTAAAAATATCAGTGGAAAAGCAGACTGCATTTTTGTTTTAGGCATGAGGGGCAGAATTTATTAAACTGAAATCCTCTTAAAGACCCAGATCTAAAACATAATGGATGTTTGAGAGGTATTTGGTCAGGCAGCCAAGACAGGTATGCTGGTGGACTGCATAGAATAGGTGCTATTTATTTTGTGTGTGCTGTCGCTTCTAAATTATTCTAACTGCTGACTTGTAGGCAGGCTCGGGTGGGAAGCCTTGGCAAGGTCGCCAACATTCCCCACCAGTGTGTGTCTCTTGGCAGAACTGTTTGTGTAGCTACTTTCAGAGATACCATGCAAGTGGAGGAGAGCTGTGAGCCCAAATAATTAAAACCACTGAGAATAATCAGAAATCATGTCTCCTGGGTTTTTGTATGCACATGAATATCTCTGTTTCCTCATCGGGTTTACCTGAAAATGGCTTATACTTTCTGAATGTATATTAGTTTGTGTTCAGGGAAGTCATGAGGTACAGGGTGGGATGAGAGGAAAGACAGGCTCAGGTGGAAGTTTTGCAGTTGATTGTCTGCCATGTAGATAATCCCCTTATGAGAATTAACAGCAGACAAATGTTTCTGAGTTTCCCTTCCCGGTGTTTATTTGTACAGATATTTACATTGTTTCTGTCCTCTCTGGACAGCAAGTCTCTTGATAAAATGGTCCCTTTGCACCTTTCCTGCTCTCTCTCTGCTCCCTTTCTAGTCTTGCTTGACTTTTCCCATCAGCTCCATCCATTCCTACCTGTGGTCTGTAGTTTCTTCACATTGAAGGCCAGCCTCTGGGCTTCAGTCTCCCTGGTTTTTTTCTGGGTACTATCAGTTGCTCTGGAGTTTGTACCTGACTTTCAGCAAAGCCACATGCAGCAGTGCTGGGAGGGGGTCACTGGGTTGATATCCTCTACAGAGTTCTGACTATGTGCCCTCTCACATGCCCCATTCCACTTCTTATAGTTTGAATATGATTTGTCTCCATGCAAACTCAAATTGAGACTTGCTGTCCATTGTGGCAGTGTTGGGAAGCTGGGCCCAGTGAGAGGTGTTTGAGTCATGGGAGAGAGCCCTCATGATTGAATTAATGCCTTTCATTCATTCATGAGTTCTCATTCTTGGTGTACTGAATTAGCTGCTGCAAGAGCATTCCTCATATTTTTGCTCTTCTGGGAATCCCATCTCTGCCTCCTACTTTCTTCTATGAGGTAAGCACTCACTAGGTGCTGAGTCAATGTTGGTGCCAAGCTCTTGGCCTTCCCAGCCTCTAGAACCATAAGCCAAAGTAAATCCCTTTTTATTTATATATTTTAGTCTCTGGTCCTCTGTTATAGTAACTGAACATGTACTAAAATATTACCTTTCAGGGGCACTTTGGTGAAAACTTGAGCCAGCAGGTGTCCTTACAGTATGAATTCTCTGGAGTCAGAAGCCAGGCTTCATCAGGCAGCCTAGCAGTCTGTATGTGGTCCTTGAGCCATTCTTGGCCCTGTGGGGAAAAGACTCATTATTATGACCCTTTCCATTCACTATAGCTCAGCGCGATGGATTTGGGGCTCGTTTGAAAAAAGAAGTTGGTTTAATTAATTATTCAATTCATTGATTTTAGTAGAGACTCTTAGGAAATTATCAGAAGACATGGCACATGGTTGGGGTTCCTAACTGGTTCGTGTTGAAGGAATGAAAGAGTTAAATTAAAAGAGGGTGAGGAAAGGGTCTGTGTTGGGATAGGGTCTTCTGGAAGCTGGCTCTGAGTCAATAGTGTAGAGACCTATGGTGTGAGAGCTGGAGCTCCCAGGAGGCACTGGCAGGGAAGGATATGAGATAGCAGACAATGTAGATGGTTTCTACTTACCATGCTTCCACTGAAAATATTTTCAGCTTTTACAATGGTTCAAAAATGATACATATGCAGTAGAAACCACCCTTCAGATTTTGAATTTTGAGCTTTTACCAGGTGATCACTGTGTGATCCAGTCCTCTCTCCCGAGGCTTGGCAGCAGCAGCAAGCCAGTTTCCAGTAAACCCCATGATCAGAAGGAGAAATAGCAGACGCTCTCCAATATACTCTGTTGCTAAGCTAGGGTATGTGTGTCAAATGTATTTTTAGCTTATGTTTTCAACATACAAGGTATTTTTTAAAAATCTTGACACTCCTTAAGCTACTTGGCTTGTAACAAAGGCTTTGCTGGCTATAAAATCTGGACATAACTGCATCTTAAGTTAAGGAGCATCTGTCACATGCATCTACTCCAGAGCCATCTACCATGGTGGATGAATGTAACATGCTTTGTTTTATCCTCACACATGTGGTGAGGAAGCTGGAATCCCTGTCTTCTTCTGGTCTGCAGCTGGTTGGGATCTACCTATGCAGATATTACCCCTCCCCTTCTCACACACACTTTTCCAGTTTGCCAAGGCTTAAAAGGAAGCATTTTTTTCTAAGCCCAGAAAAGTGCCCCAGGCAAAAGTTGCAGGTGTTCGCAGTAAGAAATTCCTGGCAGGCCGGGGAATGGGCAACGTGTGCTGGGGAGCTTAGGTGGGACTGATGGCAGCTGATACACCATCAGAGTCCCTAGGGCAGATGCCCGTGCAAATTTCCTTACTTCACAGTGTATGAAAAAAAAAAATCTTGATGTTCCTTAAGCTTCTTGGCTTGTAATAAAGGCTTTGCTGGCTATAAGCACAGAGTACGTAGGAGGCGATGGATCAAAAGAGTGCGCGCCCCCTGGCAAAGACTGAACCCTCATCCCAGGCATGCTAATCATCTCCCATTAAGAACTATTTCCTGTGGGCCAGATGTGCATCTTCCAGATGCATTTTAAATTTGTTCTAAACTCAGGGCTTTCTGAGAATACAGACTTTTCTTTCCTGTTGCTGCCTCAGCTTCACCGATACTTTGCAGGTAATATATTTCAGTAACATTTAGAAAAATTTACTGCACAGCTTGTTCTACACACAAAAGCTAAATGTTAATGCAGTGTTTTACTAACTGTGCTAAAATCAGCCAGCCAGCTGGTGAATTACCCAGAGGCTCTTTACTGTTGAGACTCACATGGGGCTTTGCTAGCCAGCCTGAATGTCATTTATGTAAAGTCACAGTGGTGATGTCAGGCGGGTGCTCTTCAACTTTACGGCCAGACTGGGCAGATTAGACACTTAGACAGGGTTTTTCCTTATCTCCTGGCATGCTCCCCTTCTCCAGCCCTGCCAGGTGATGTGCTCGCCACATGGAGGGCCTGGGGAATGACAGAGCCATAGTGGGGTGCCAGACGGATCGTGTCCCTGTTCAGTGAGTTCACCAGTGGTAGAAGGAGCCACAGATGCAGAGTGAATGTGAAAGACCCAGCTCTGCCACTCAGTCAGTCTGGCTCCTGGTAAGAAAGCAGATAGTGCCAGGGTGGACATGGGCATATGCCACCAGCACCAGGGCATCAGACTCAATCTAGTGGACTTAAGTATTGAACTGAGTTTCTGGGTCTGAGTTTTGAACTCAAGATTTTTATCCTGAATAGTATGCCTTGTGGTTCTTTTCAACTACTGATTTTTGCTCTCAGAGCTCTGGCTTGCTGGTTGGTAGAAAATGCACTGAGTATACTTTCTCAGATATATGGTAGTACTGGAGCACATGATCATTCATTCATTCATTCAATTAAGTCCCTTCAGTAATCATCATGTAGTGTTGCAAATGGAGCTTGTGACTAACAAAGTCTTGGCTAATTCTCCCAGGAATACACTGACTCAGATGGGAGCAATTAGGAGTTACTGACTTCATCACCAATGGTTGAATCAGAAACAAATGGTTCAACCTACTGTTGCCAACTGGTGGTCTCTTTAAAGGATGTGAACTTGTTCTTGATATTGTCAGGAATCAGAGAATCCCTATCTTTGGAAAGGTGATATTTTGTAGTTGATATCAAGGTGGTTCTCTCTCTCTCTCTCTCTCTACTATAATTCACATCCAAGGTTTGATCTGCTGGTTGAAATATTCTTACAATGGCAAATGATGCTTATAATCTCTATTTTTTTAAAACATACTGACCTGGTTTGAAGAGTTTTCATTTTCTGGTTGTTTTTCTCTCTTGGCCTCCAGAGTTCTCTACATAATGGGAGAAAGCACAAGAGAACTGTAGACAGAAAGAAATGCTAGGTAGATGTAAGCTTAATACATTATAAAAGACGTCACACTTTATAGAACACACTTTTCTGCATCTGGAAGCTACCCTGATTTAACAAACACTTGGCTTTTTGTTTTAAATTTTAATATATTGCCTAAGAACACAATAATAGAGAGAGGATTCAAACCCAACTGCTTCACTCCAAACTTCACACTCTTAACTACTCCTCTGTTATCTATGTCTCTTAAAGCCAACTTTGGTTTGATCAGTTGTAGGTCTCAGAGGAATCTGCCTACTAAACAAGCTTGTTTCACAGGAGCAAACTGGGAAAGAGAAGCATCAATTCTAATCAAGGCTTACATGTAAGTGTTTATACATTTTCATGATGATTGTTTTTAAGATTTTATTTTTAATTGACAAAATAATAACTATATATGTATTTAAGAGGTACAATGTGATACGCAATATATACATTGTAGAATGATTCAGTCGAGCTAATTAACCTCACCTACTTATCGATTTTTTCCTATTAGTTTTTGTAGAGAATTTAAATTCTACTCTTTTAGTGATCTTGAAATATGCACTGTTATTACCAATAGTCATGATGCCGTGCAGTAAGGCAGTAAAACTTACTCCTTCTATTAATCTGAAACTTTGTATCCTTTGACTAACATCTTTTTACTAATCCCCATTGCTACTCAGGCCCTGATAACTCCATTCTACTTTCTACTTCTACAAGTTTGATTTTTAAATATTCCAGACATGTAAGTGAGTTCATGCAGCATCTCTCTGTAAGTCTTTCCATACATGGCTTATTTTGCTTAGCATAATGTCCTCTAGGAATATCCATGTTAATTGCAACCGACAGGATTTTTTTCTTTTTGTTGGCTATGTGATATTACTTTGAATGTATATACTCCATTTTCTTTGTCCATTCAGCTGTTGAGGAAATTTAGGTTGCTTCTTTAATTATCTATTGCAAATTAACATAGGATTGATCATATCTTCAATATGCCGATTTCATTTATATTTGGATATGTGTCCAGAAGTGAGATTGCTGAATTCTATGATAATTCTATTTTAGAGTGTATTTGGGACAATCTCTTGTTCTCCATAATGGCTATACTAATTGGCATACCCTCCAACAGGTGCCTGGGTCCTTTTTCGTCACATTCTCACCAACACATATTATCTTTTTAAAACTAATAGCAGTTTAATAGATATGAGGTGATATCTCATTATGGTTTTAATTTGAATTCTTCTGAAAACAAATAATATTGATTATCTTTCTATATATCTCTTGGCCATTCCCTTGTTTTAACATTAGAGCATTTAGTGATTTTTCCCTGTCTCTACCTGCTGAGAAGGCAATCAATCTAAAGAATTCATCTTTCTGATATTCATTTCATCATAATTAAAATCTTACTGAGAAATTCAGCCCTGGGGAATTGTTATTGCTATTTGTTTCCCCTTTTCTCTAAATTGTACTCTTCTCTCTTTGATTTGGAAAGTTTGTTCATTAAAAAAAACAATGCTGATGTAAAAACAGCTGTTGCCAGGTATGAAACAGTTGCAGAAAAAGAATTAGAGGTAGTGGGGGGAGAAGAGAGAAGAGGACTTTTAATCTACTATTGATAAAGTGGGTATATATCATATATAAACATAATATAGGAATATAGCTGAGAATAAGAGTAAATAAAATACCTAAGTAAGTATAAGTTAAATACTTTTGAGTTTTGATGCTATAATTATATCTATTACTGCTAGTCTAAATACAGTCCTCTTTGGTCATAGTAACCATACAGCCTCCAACATTACTTGGGAGAATTACTAGTCATGTTTAAATAAACAAATCTCTGCCAACAGCAACACATAATGAAACATCTTAGAATTGCCCAGGTGAGAAACATCACAATCACTGCTTAGTGCTTGAAGATTATAGTACTTAGTTAAAGACTCAGAGTTGAAATCCATCCTTTCCAGATATTTATCTTTTCACTGGGAGTCCCATGGGTATCATGCCATATCTCAGTTTTGCTTGCTCTAGAGGTTGCTTCTGTCATGGTGTCTTAGTCAGCTTCATGTTACTGTAAGGAAATACCTGAAGCAACTAACTTATAAAGAGAAAAGGGTAGTTTGGCTCACATTTTTTAGTTCCAAAGGTGTGGTGCTAGGATGGGCTTCGTTTGAGTGGGGTCATCAGATGGTGGTACATCATGGTGGGAGCATGTGCAAGAGCAAAAGCTCATGTCTTGAACTGGGAGAAGAAAGAGCGAGAAAGAGAGACAGAAAGACAGAGACAAGCAGACAGAAAAACAGAGAGAGAAACTAAAGACTCATGATCCCCTCTGAGAACACCCCTCCAGTGATACAATGATCTAAGGACCTCCCACCATGCTTCACTGCTAAAGCTCCAATCTCCCTATAATGCCACCCACCTGCATCTGTATTCATTTACAATGTACTCGAGAGATATTCAAATGAGATGGTATGAAAACCATAGCACATGGGGAAATTTAGCAGGCAACTCTACATGCATTTTCCATATACTATTCAGCATATATTTTAGCAGACAATTGAAAACATATCTTCCAAATTTGATTAAAATCCATTCAGTCATTTCTACATAATGTGGAAGCAGACCGAGATTTGATTTTATTTATTTAGACAATAAACTTCTGATTTTTACCCATGCTTTGACTGTTCAGAGCTTTCAAATAACCACTTACAACTAAAACAGAAAGAATGAGAAGTAGCTCTGGAGCTCGGCATTCAGAGCAGTGCCAAGATCTTTTCAGTATGGTCCTAACAGCCAATTGATAAGCTCTTTTCAGAGCTCCAGAGCTAATTTGCAGTTTCTTTGAATTTTTGGTATCAAAATTTGAAATGTCCTTGATTTATGCATCCAGGAGCCAAGAATTTATCCTAGAGGAGCCTCAGAAACTGCTTCCTTCCTAAACATCTTTAAGTAGAAAGAAGGTGGCTACTGTATGTAGATTTCAGACAGAAGTGGTAGTGAGGAATGGGAATGGACAGACACACTTGGTTCTCTTTTATTTAATTTACAAAGTGTAGTGGAAAAATCCATTGAGTTTTCAAACTGTGATTTGTTCTTGCTGTATTTTCACCTCTTGGATTCCAAGGAAGTTTGCTAGCCAGATCTGACCTGGGGGAGATTTATGTTATAAGGCTAAGTACCCTATTGTGTTCTACTTCCTTTTAGGCTTTTGTTTTCAAAAGCCACAGCATGGAATGTTAAAGGTTGGGGAGAGGGTTGTATTTTCTTCACTATCTATTATGAAAAATTTCCAACATATGGCAAAATTGAAAGAGTTTAACAGTGAATTCCCATTACTCATCATCTAGATTTTGCCATTAATATTCTATCATTCTTGCTTTATCACATTCACTCATCTTGCTCTCCAGTCTCAGAGCTACATTTTTAGAAACAGATGTTCCAAGAGCAGAGAGAAAAGAAAAACTACTTGTATCTGCTTTGAAGCCCATCACGTCTCATATTGTTTCCAAGACGGCAAAAGCCCCAAATGGGGCTTTGTAGGTAATAGAGGCTTGTAGTCCTGGATTTCATAGTGCCCAGGAAATGGCAGAGCTGGAGAGGGCCATGGTTTGGAGGCCTGTAAACAAAGTTGGTCTCCAGACAGGCACAGGGATGTCCAAGTGAGTATAGGCACAGCAGCTCTGCAATTGGATAGTACATTGGCTTTGACTCTGGTGACAGGGAATGCAGACTGAAGACCAGAGGTCCCTCTGTGACCTTAGGATGTTGTGTCACATTCTTAGGGGAGTCTGAACAACTTGCAGGAATCAAGGAGAGCAGAACTCCTGATGACTGCGTGAGTGCTGCTCCAGTTCAGCCCATCATTAGATGCAATTTTGTTTTTGAAAAATAATGTGCTTTCATTCACACATGGGGGATTTGGGAGCCTTGTTTAGTCTTTATACAGAAACTTTTATGAACAATAAGATAACATAAGGAAAAATTCTTGAAGATATTTTCTTCAACTTTCTGGTAAGTAGTGGCGTGAAGGGCTCGAGAATTGAAGGAAGGAACTTTGAGAGTGTTGCCTGCGTCTGCTGGCTTGATTCAGAGCTATAGTTACTTACATTCAGTTTCCAATTTAATATTACCTTTTAACCAGGGAAATTATTTTTTTCATTACCTAGCCGCAACCTCCTGCTTAAGAGGAATGAGAGGTGTAATTCAAAGCGTAGCCGTGGGTGGGGTGCATCAAAGAGAAATCCAGTAATGAGCAGTGATTAGTTTCCAGATTTCCACTGGATAAAAGATGTCAAATTAAATATTTCTTTACAAAGAGTAGAAAATTATATCAATTTTCAGTCTTTGGTCCCATCCTATTCAATGACACTGTCCCTTTAGAATAAAGTATTTATAGGCTCTGTTTTGTCCTAACCCCCAAATACACATTTGACCGCAAGATGTGACACGGAGGCTGTATGGATTAATGGATCTTTTCACACCCGGGGATGCTGTGTGAATCATATTGTTACAAAGCCAGAGGAGATAAACCCTTTGGTGGCTCAACTAAGCATCTCTGCTGTATGTTCTATAATAAATCACACACTGGGGGGCCTAATGCTTTAGCTGAAGGCCTTGGATTTCAATCTGTGCTTGTTTCCTGTTTTTTTTTTTTTTTCCAGGCTGCATTTTGCCATAAAGAGAGAGGGACAGCCTAAGAAGTAACTCTCCCACTGGCCTATGTGGGGCTGCTCTGTAATACGTGGGAAGATTTTTGAGCTATATTTTAGAAGTAAAGAAGGGCGAGGCAAAGAGCTGTAGACATCTTCATGATTAAACACCAGCCTGTTAGCAACAGTGAAAGAGTGGTGAGCCTGTGACAAGTCAACTGCTACTTTAGATGCAATTCTGTGTCAGCTACAGGCACGAAAGCAGGCACTTGGAATGTCCCTTGTCCTCTGGATGCTGTCTTTTGGGATATAGCCATAGGCAAAAACTGTATACTGCTTGATAAATACAGAATCAGGATAAAATAGAGGGAAATTAGCAAGGCTATGGTATAAATAGATAGGATTGGCAACAAATTTAGTCTAAAAGTGCCCTTTTTAAGTTGCCCTCTAGTCTGGCCCATGCCTCTGTTTGGACCATGAGTTGGCAAAGTGCCCAGCATAGTGCCTGGCTCATCACAAACCTTTAATAAATGTGTGAATGAATAAAATGAATGAATGAACAAACAGACCAATATTCAAACAAAGCCAAGACATCCAAGAGCTCTCTCTAGTTAGACACCTCATATTTTCATACCTTTTCTTAATTTGGTTAGACTTAAAAAAATATAGTCTAGAGAATCATGCTTTGTTTAGACTTTTTTTTTTTGAGTTTACTGAGCAAAAGGCAGGCCAGCATACTGTGTATGTGCTTATGTCTAGTGGAATGTGGGAAAGGGCTCCTTGAAGTATTTCTATCCCAGGAAATGTTACCAACTGACCTGGAATCCCAAACAGCAGGTAAAATGAATTTCAACATTCAGAAACACTTGTCACTTGAGTAGTTGATTTAATGCTACCACTATATAGTACAGTCAATTTATGAGGCTAAGTAGAAAGTGGTAGACAATGAAAGGTATGGAGTATAGGATCATGACATCCTAACACAGTTTTGATTGACATAAATGATGACTGATTCAAAAATACTGTAAATGTAGTAGTTGTATTGGATATAGGTTGCTGGGAGGAACCAAAGGATAGTCAGTTTCCTTAATCACATAATACAGCAAAGCTACTAAGCAGCCAGCAAGATAGATTTCCACCACTGCAATGTTGACATAGAACAGAATATGAGGTGTTCTGGCTTTCAAGCAGATACAAGCAGTTTTTCTCTTTCCTACCAGAATGTTGAAGGGTCATTCAGTTGTCTGCATTAGAGGAAGAAAGCATGGAGGAAAGTGGTCATGAACTGTCTTGCAGTATAACTGAGTCAGCAATAGCTGTCAATAGCTTACTGGGCATTCTACAATTCTTTCTGCGTCCTTACGGACAAGTATATGTAGATGTACTACAGCAATTCTGTGCATACTGGTTTTACTTCTAACTATCAGCAAATGTGGCACTCTATTTAAAGATATTCTCCAAACACTGGGGCATGTTCTGTCTGTGAGATAAGCTGGCAGTCCCAGGAACTTGATGCTCTCCATGCCCAGCCCTTGACTAATACCTAATTAGCATTGTTGTATAACACCCCAGCTCCTCACTTCTCAGTTGGGCTAACTCTGAAGTGTGAACTGCAGTATCTCCAGAGATCTCCCAAGGGATGAAACAATAGTTGCTCACAGTGGTAGCCTGCATGAAAGGAAAAACACAGTTTTGAATGGCCATTTCCCCTTTGTCTCATCTTTTCACTCCTGTGTTTGGTGTTTCTCAGGACCACCTCCCAAATGAACTTCTGGGATTTGAATCCTTGTCTTGAGATTTGTACAATAAGATAAACAGGCAACCCTTTGTCTCCATGGGTTCTATACGCCTGGTTTTAAATGAACCACAGATCCAAAATATTCAAGGAAAAACTACCGCTTCTGTGTTGGACACATACAGAGTTTTCATGTTATTATACTCTAAACAACACAGTATAACAACCATAGAACTTAGGTAATATTTTCACTGTGTTAGGTATCTAACTAATCTAGAGAACATTTAAGCATATGAGAGAGTGTGCACATGTTATTTGCTAATATTATTACATCATTTCATATAAGCACTGGCAGATTTTTATATTCTTTTTTTTCTCATTTTTTCCCATAACCTTACCCACCCTACCGACCCCCCATATACATAAAATTTGTTTCCTTACTTTTTTGCTATAATCTCATCATTTTTATCACTTCACCCTATTTAACACTGAGCATTTTCTATTTCACAATATATAACATACAACTCGAGGATCCATTTACATCGTCATTTTCTCATACCAGAGAAAAGATGCGATATGTACCTATCCGTGCCCTATTTATTTCACTTATGAGGATAACCTCAAGGTATGTCCATTTAAGTAGAAATGATTCAAACTTATCATTTTTTATGGCAGAATAATACTCCATTCTGTAGAAGAATCACAACTTTTTTATCCAGTCTCAAGCTGATGGACACTTGGGTTGTTTCCAAGATGTAGCAATCACAAATTGGGCTGCTATAAACATGGGTGCACATATGTCACTGTGATATGAGTCTTTTAATTCTTGTGCGTATATACCTAGCAGGGCAATGGCCGGGTCAAATGGCACCTCCAATCCTAGCTTTTTGATGAATCTCCAAACTGATCTCCACAGGGGTTGTACAAGTCTACAGTCCCACCAACAATGGAGAAGGGTTCCTTCTCCTCCGCAGCCTTGCCAAAATTTGCTGTTGGCTGATTCTGAAATGGCAGCCATTCTATGTGGAGTGAGATAAAATCTCAATGTTGTTTTCATCTGCATCTCTTGAATGACTAATGATGTTAAACATTTCTTCATATGCTTCTTAGCTACTTTTACTTCTTCCTCTGAAAAATATCTGTTCATTTCAGATGCCCATTTTTGAATTGGGTCATTAAATTTGGGTGGGCTGATTTTTTTGTGCTCTTTATATATTCTAGATAGTAGCCCTTTGTCTGAGGAACAGCTGGTAAAGATTTTTTCCCACATTGTTGGTTTTCTGTTTGCACTGTTGGTGGTTTCCTTTGCTGTGCAGAAGCTTTTTAAAAGAATGAGGTCCCATTTGTTGATTTCTTCTGCCAATTTCTGTGCTATAGAAGTTTTGTTCATGAAGTCTTTCCCTAAGCCAATGTCTTTAAGAGTTTTACCTAACCTGTTTTGCAGTAGGTTTAGAGTGTCTGTTTTAATATTTAGGTCTCTTATCCACTTTGATTTTAGCTTGGTACACTGTGAAAGAGTTAGGTCTAGTTTTAGTCTTTGGCCAGTTAAAGCCCAGTTTTTCCAGCACCATTTGTTAAACAGGCTATCTTTCCTCCATTGAGGATTTTTGGCTCCTTTGTCAAAGATGAGGTGGCTGAGTGTATCTGGAGTAGTTTCTGGATCTTCTAGTCTGCTCCATTGATCCTCGGGTCTGTTACTTTGCCAGTACCATGCAGTTTTTATCACAGAGGCTTTATATATAGTATCAGGTTCAGAGTTGTAATACCCCCCACCATGTCCCTGTTGCTTAGAATTGCTTTGGCTATTCGAGGTCTTTTGTGATTCCAGATGAACGCTTGGATTTGTTTCTCTAGATCTGTGAAATATGCTGTTGGGATTTGAATCAGTATTGCGTTGAATGTGTAGAGTAGTTTTGGGAGTATAGCCATTTTGACAATATTGGTTCTTCCTACCCAGGAGCAAGGTATGTCTTTCCATTTTTTGATATCATCTTCTATCTTCTTTTTCAGGGTACTATAGTTTTCAGAGTAGAGGTCTTTCACCTCCTTTGTTAGATTGATTCCTAGGTATTTTATTTTTGGTGGTGCTATTGTGAAAGGGACTGACTCTCCAATTTCTATCTCAGTGAGTCTACAGTTTGTGTATACTAAGGCTATTGATTTTTGAACATTGACCTTGTAACCAGCTACGCGGCTAAAATTGGCGATTAGGTCCAGCAGTTTTTTAATTGAGTTTTTAGGATCCTCTAGATAGAGTATCATGTCGTCCTCAAGTAATGACAATTTAACTTCTTCTTTTCCAATCTTTATTCCTTTTATTTCTTTCACTTGCCTAATTGCTATGGCTAATATTTCCAGAACTATATTGAACAGAAGTGGTGAGAGAGGACATCCTTGTCTTGTTCCTGATCTTAGTGTGAAAGGTTTCAATTTTTGACCATTTAGTATGATACTGGCTGAAGGTTTCTTGTAGATAGCTTTTATTAGTTTGAGATACAGATCATCTATTCCGATCTTCTGTAGAGTTTTGAACATAAATCTGCGTTGTACTTTGTCAAATGCTTTTTCTGCATCAATTGAGATGACCATATGATTTTTGTCCTTAAGCCTGTTAATATAGTGTATAACATTGATTGATTTACGTATGTTGAACCATCCTTGCATCCCTGGGATGAATCCAACTTGGTCAGGGTGTATAATCTTTTTGATAATTCTCTGTATTCTGTTTGCCAGGATCTTATT
>PVIR01020176.1:0-30934 GCA_004026965.1 Petromus typicus
ATTTTTGCTGTCCATTTTTTCTCCTCTCATTCAGGGACATTTTTTTACATGCATATTAAACTGAATGAGATTCATCACAGTTTACAATATTTTTATTTTTTGAAATGCTCTTCTCTGTATTTCATTTGATATCATTCTGCTTGCTGTCTTCCATTACTAATCTTCTGTTCCCTGACATCTAATTTGCTATTAATCTCATTTTTTGTGGTTTCAAACATTGTCATTTACCTCTCCAGGATACTATTGGAGTTGTGGTATTTAGTATTTTTCCTGTCTCTATTTAGAATGCTCATTCTTTGCCTTCTAGAACATGTAGAGTACATTGTATAGGGCTGGGGATTTAGTTTAGTCATTCTGGTGCTGCCTTACAAGTGCAAGGCCTGGAGTTCAATCCTCAGTACCAAAAAAAATAACTTCTATTTAAATTTTGTCTAATAATTCTATCAAAAATGTAATTTCCAGGTCTTTCATTTTTGTTTGTTTGTTTTGTTTGTTTTTGTTTCTGAGGGGTTTTTTTGTTTTTGTTTTTTAGGGTTTTTTGAGACAGGGTCTCCCTTTGTAGGTCAGGCTGGCCCTGACTCACTGTGTCGCCCACATGAGCCTCGAACTCACAGCAATCCTCTGGCCTCTGCCTCTCAAGTGCTGCGATTACAAGTGTGAGCCACCATGCCCAGCCTTGTGGTATATGGTTATCAGGGATCAAACTCAGGACCTTGTGCTTGCAAGGCAGATGCCAGAACCACTGAGCTAAATCCCCAGCCCTCGCAGGGTTTTGACCTCATTATATAGGTCAGGTTGGCCATGAGCCCGCTAGGTAGTCCGGACTGACCTACAACTCTCAGGGTTCTTCTCGACTCTGTATACTGAGCACTGGGATTTACAGTCACGAGCCACCGTGTCCAGCTCTTTCTTTTGATCTGACTCATTATCAGTCACATTCCTACTTCTATAAATTCCAGGTAATTTTTTAAATAGATCCAGGCCTTATGCATTTTGCCCTGTGTTATGGTTTGTTTCTAGGTGTCCCCACAAAGCCTCATGCAGTCAGAGGTGGGGCTTTTCCAGAAGTGACTCAATCTAGAATGTGTGGTGCTGGGATAAAGGGCACCGCCCTGATCCTGATAACATAGACAAAATACAAAAGGGGCAGAAAGATGCTACTAAGGACCCCTGCTTGCTTAGCTGTCTTCTGCCTGCTATGAACTATTTCTCCTCTGCGATGCCTGTCTGCCAAGCACCCTGTCTTGGAGCCAGCTGATTATAGACAGAAGCCTCTGTACACTGTGAGCTATCTAAACCCTCCTTCCCTTAACTTATTGGTTTGGGGTATTTTGTCTCATCAGCAAGAAAAGTTAACACCTTGTTCAGATAGAAATGATTTTTATTCTCATAAATATTCTTGAGCTTTGTTCTAGAGACAGTTAGATTACTTAGAAACAGTTTCATCCTTTCCAGATTGACTTTTAAATGTTGTTAGAAAAGACTAGAGCTATCTGTAGCATAGGGCTAAGTTTGTCCTACAATTTAGCAGTAATTTTCTTAGTATTCTAACCCAAACCCCAACAATTTTGAAATGTTCCATTCTGGTTGGGGAGAGTGGGGGAAATGAATGATCTGGCACTTTGGGGTGATTCTTTCCCAAGCACCAAGTAGTTTCCTCACAATGTGTGTTGACCAGCACTTAACCGAGAACTTCAGAGAGAAGCTGTTAAGGTCCCCACGGCTTTCTCCAGACACACTTGTATCTCACTTTGTCCGGGTATGGATCTGTCATGCAAGTCCCTCTCTGTCCTCACTAGACCTCCCTGTCCGTGTCCTCAACTACTGGGCTCTGCCTGGCTTTCTCTTCCTCCCACTGCAGTGGGAACTCTCTCCAGTGGTAGATTCAGCTTCTCAAGTTGGGCTGGGAATTTAGCCCAGTGCTTCCGGCCCCTGCCTCACAACTACCAGGTCCTAAGTTCAATCCCCAGTACCAAAAAAATAAAATAAAAGAGAAGTAGACTGGACTAAATGTGGAGCTCACTCCATCTGCTTTTCCTCTCTCAGGAACCACTTTCCACATCAAGTGACAAAGTTAGTGTCACAACACTATTGTTTCCTACATTTCATCCAATCTATTACTTTTTTCAGGCAGGAAGGTAGGTGTGGTTCCTCTTACTGTGCTCTGGTCAAAATTAAATATCTAAAACTTTATTTTTAGTGATAAATGTCCATCCAGACAAAAGTTCAGCCAAATTTAGAAAAACCCCTCTTTTTATAGAATCCTAACCTGTCTTTTTAGAGGACTCACAGACTTATACAAAGATTAGGCTTGAATTCAAGTATCTTAAGTAATTAAGATCATGTACAGAGGACGATGAGAAATCGAGCCCTAACAGATTGCACAGATCAGCTTTAGTGCAGGAAGATAGCATCGCAAAGAAGTAATTCTCAGGTACCAGTCACCTCTGACTGACAGACAGTGATTCTTTCCTCAAGACCTGAGCCAAAAGCCCAGGAACGGTGGTATCCCAGCATTCTCTGGGGTAACAATGAGAACGGGCCATTGACTTCAGAGTAGGAGAGAAGGGCGAGTCTACTGGGTTTATTCTGCAGATCTCTGAACACAGTTAGAGAAAACCCTTTTTAATGCAAGACTTATATCTTGAGCATAAGTGAGGGACTTTGGGACATAGCAACACTTTTCTAGAACCTCATGGCACTTAGTAGCTGAGTAAATGTAACTTGCCACACACACCTAGTAAGGCAGAGACATGAAGTCCTACAAAATACAACTCTGTTCATGTGTCAGCTCTGTTAATCAGTTTATTAGAAAGCTACATAGCTGGAAAATAACTCTCATTTGCATTTGAAAAAACAATATGACATTATATAGGAATTTATCAGGCTTAGAGTTGAACCTGCATTTAAATTCCCCCTCTGCTACCAGTGGATGACTACAGACGTAACAATTAATCTCAATGGGCAACTTGACCAGATTAAGAGACTTCTGTACCTGGTTATGATAGTCTCTTCCTGTAACCCCAGCATTTAAGGAGGCTGAGGCAGGAGGATTTCAAGTTAAATTACCACCTAGGCAATTTGTGAGATCTTGTCTCAGAATGGAAAAAAATAATAAAATAAGGACTGGTGGTACAACCTGGTGGTAGTATATACCTGGGTTTACTCCACAGGATAGGGGAAAAAAAATAAAGATTTCTGGAGAGATGACTGGATTGTGGACTGACTCACTGATAAGTTCATAGCTGGATAACCTATTAGGAGGTGAGCCTACAGGAGGAACTGATTCTTGGGAGTGTGATTTCAGGGATGATATCTGACATTTGGCCCTTACCCTATGGCTCTTGCGTCATTCTCTGCTTCCTCGCCACTGTCAAATGAGCAGCTGTGCTCCGCTACACCCTTCCACCAAGAGGTTCTGTTTCACTTCAGACGTGAGAGAACCAGGCAGCCATGGACTGACACCCTGGAGTGAACCGTGAGCCACTTAAGTCATAACCTCCTCAGTGCTATGTTTGTCAGTTTCTCGAAGCAATGGAAGAGCGGACCAGGACACTAGGGAAGACTCTTAACTTCTTTGATTCTCTATCTCATCCATTTATAAAGTGACAAATGAAAAAAAAGGAGTGGCTCCAGGAAAGAGATGTGAAGATGTTATCTCTTGTCAGAATGAAAACATGCAGTGCTCTGAAATGAAATTCATGCAAGCCCAGGAAAACTAAGAAAAGCTCATCTGTCAGCTGGAAAATCAAAATTCCCAGAGGTACTGTCAGAACGGATCTCCTTGGACTTGGCTAAATATCCTTTCATTCCTACTTTTCCCAGAAACTCAAGTCTGTTCTATAACAGTACCCCTCCTTGAGCTTCTGATACATTGGGGACGTTTGCTCAGTTATCCCATTCAGAGCTGAGCACTGCCTGACTGCTGAGTGCACCAGGAAGGACATGATATGAAAGACAAAAGCACGATCCTTCACTCAGAGACCCAACCTAGTTCAAGGATAAAGGTGGAGAGGCTGGTAACTGATCTGGCAAGAGAACTACTGGGATCCGCTGCAAGGTGGCCAGCAGACTGGCCTGTCATGAGGCCGGCAAGGTGTCCTGACAGCTGAAGCTTGAGCCAGACCTTCCAGGCTTACCTACCTGGGAGCCACTCTCAACCATAATGCTTAGCAGAGAGGATCACTAGTTGTCTTTTTCAGGGATAGAAAACTCATTGCTGCTTTAAAACACCAGCTTTCGGGCCAGGGATACAGCTCAGTGGTTCTGGTGACTGTCTTGCAAGCACAAGGACCCGGGTTCGATCCCCGGTAACCACATAACAATACCAGGCGTGGAGACTCAGCAACCAGTACCATAAACCACAGTGCCGGGCGTGGTGGCTCACGCCTGTAATCCCAGCACTCGGGAGGCAGAGGCAGGAGGATTGCTGTGATGTGAGTTGGAGGCTGAGCTCAGGGCCAGCCTGAACCACAAAAGCGAGACCCTATCTCAAAAAACCTTAAAAAAAAAAAAACAAAAACAGCAGCTTTCCCTTCAAAGCAGAGAACTGGTCTCAAAATGGAACCGAGTGTATTACAGTTGGAATTTTTCCCCAGGACTCTCTGACCACCCCAAAAAGGATTATTATTACTTGTTCACTTTTTAAATGTGTACAGTCCTTCATTTCTGCCCATGAAGAACACAGGCTTTCTCCCTTCCACCGAGACTTTGTATTGAAGTGAGTCATTCAAACCGGCTGTTACATACACACATTCTCTGCCTCACAGATTTCAACTCTTTCCTTCTCTACTGTCTGCTGAGTACTTTCTCCTCTTTCATTTCTGTGCTGCTCTTCCTTTCCCACTTGTACACACAATCCTGTTCTCATCCTCTCCTCCTGGAAACAGAACCCATTGGATCCCCTCCGCGGACCAGGTTACACAAATCCCATGACTGTCTGGGTCCCTCAGTGGATTGTGAACTTGCAAACAAGTCACGAAACAGTTTCATGCCCCTCAAAAGTGTAAATGTGTGTGTTATAAAACTTAACCCTTCCTCTCCTTCACCCCGCCCATCATCTTTACACCTCTTAGCTAACTGCTGTTCAGTTTCTCGGGTCTCTGTCTGGGATTGCTCTACATTTGCACACCATTTCACACGTGGCACCTTGGTTAATGACAGGCATGTGGGAGCTGGCCTGGAACTGAGTTCTAAACTTGCCATTTACTAGTGTTTGACCTCCAGCGAGTTACTAAACCTTTCTGTAACTGTATCTCATCGTGTAAAATTGAAATAATATTAGCATTCTTTCTATAGAGTTGTTTTGAGAATTAATGAGCTAATAAATATAAATCATTTAGAATAACTGGTACATAATAAGTATGGCAGAGATGTTATTAAACATTTCATCATTATGCTATATGCCTTGTTATCTTTGTTAAATACATTGAATCATAACACACATACGCTTCTATAAGTTTACGACACTTAATAAACATACTGTAGGTATCTTTCAGTATTAATACATTCTTAGTCATTTTAATGACAACATGACATTCAGGTGCAGAGTTATAAAAGCTGGAGTTTTTTCTAGATTCAGAGTCCAAGATTCCGCAGAATACACGAGGGCGTATCACAAAGTATGTCCCATCACGGTGATCTTGGGTTCTTGAGTTGCAGACATGTACGAGGGGCGACACAAAACAATCAGTATTTTCTTTAATCACTGCTGCGTCTCTCTCCCTGACCTGAGAACTGCTGTTGGTATTTGCAGGACTTTGGACTTTGCAGCCACAATCCTTATTGAGCAGTTTTGATGTCTTCCTCTCCAAACATGGTTTTCTGGCAGGTCCTTCAAAAGGAAGTCATATCCTTCCTGCCCCTTCCCATGACCTGGAGGGGAAGAACTAATCCCTCAGGGAAGGTCTGTGTATAACCTGGCAGGAAAGGAGCCTCTGTGAATAGAAAGTTAGGTGGCCAGACTGTGTGTGTGCGTGTGTGTGCGTCATACATGAGGACATATGCATGTGTGTGTGTGTGTGTGTGTGTGTGTGTGTGTGTAGGGGTATATGTGAGTGTGGACTTGATGCCCTGAATTCTCTGTTTGCTCTTCATCTCCATTTACGTGTTCATTGCTTTCTACTCATGCCTGGGAATCAAAGTACATATCTAGCAAATGCTGTATTCAGAACTAAAACACACCCTGGCTGTCAGAAAATCTAAAGGAGCAAATCATGAGAGGCAGGAGGCGCCTCCCGGTATCCAGCTATAAATACCACACACTGGCTTACTGACAACCTCTGTGTGTGTCAGTTTCCCTATTTTTAAGGCAGTGAAGATAATCATACTTATCTTACAGAATAATACTAATAGTTAAATTATGAAACATCTCTGTGCCCAGCACAGAAGATCAAATAAATGCCACTTGTTATCGTTATATCTAAATGCACCCACTCATTCCCACCTCTAAGCTCATTTCCTTTTATGATAACTTGCATAAGCTTCCCTCTGTATCAAAAGATATCATGTTTAAAAAGTTACCGTCCAGAGACTTAGTGAGAAAAAATAAATGTGTCTCTCTAGAAATCGCTCCCCAAGAGAGGGCCGGAGCCAGCTGAGGAGCCATCTGATTAGATCAGGTAAGCAGCGGGCACCAAGAGCCCTCTGGATTTTGAAATCAGATGGGCATTTATTCAACACATTCCTGTGGGGATAGTTTACAAAATTCAGCTAACACAGCCAAAAAACGCAGTGGTCCAGGAGCTTACCCACCTCCCGTGGTCATCATACACAGAGTCAATGCTTAGAGGGAGGGAAAGACCGACGCCCCTGGTTTCCCTGAAGTCCTCATTCAGCTGCTCACCGAGGTTACGGGCTAATGGGGGCTGCTGACGCCTGTCCTGGATGTGCTGACTGTCTCTCAGGGTTTACAGCATGCGCAACTAATTGAAGTCGTCCCCAAATACATCCCCGACAGAGGCAAAATCAAAAAGGAATGAAAAAGATGCTGGCCCGTGAGCTCTAGGAATGCAGTTGCCTTCTCCCGGCCTCTGGACACACAACAGCCCCATTGTGTGAGGACCAAACATTGAACTGAAACTTTCTTGCAAGCATATTTGAACTTGGACCTCCAGAACACAGACTGGCAGCCAGCTCCCAGCACAAGCACACCCTCCTCTCCTCTCCTCTGCTCTCCATCTTTGCAAGAGAATTTAGTTCCATTTAAGTCCAGGAGACACGGTAAAAGCAACACTCCAAACGCCACATCCATTTATGGTCATGAGATCATTCAAACAAGTGAGACTCAGCCCTTCAGCTCACAAGGCTCGTAGGTTCTCTGTGTCTCGTACGTTCACATCCCCTGCTCACAGAGAGGAGAGAGGCCAGAAGAGTCGGAGTTTTCCCTTTAAGTTGTTTTTGAAGGAGAAGGACTAAAGATATCAGCCAAAAACTAGAGTCATTGGTTATGAACAGTAGAAAGGTGTTATCCAGCCACAGGTCACCTATTCCATCTTTGAGATGAAAAAGCTAAAAGTTCCTACAGCATCTTGACAAGTATTCTCCAGCACGAGCCATCTCAGAACATCAGAGAAGTCCAAGCCACGCCCTCACTCCACCTACTTACTCGCACTGTTAATCCTTCTTAACATTTATTGGCAAACCCTTGTATTCTGACTCCTAAACTCTGGAGAAGGAGCAAAGTTGTACGTTGTAAGAGCTGGCAGTGAAAGTTTATTTGTCTTTGAATCCCTGTCATCTTTCCTTGCTCCCAATCCTTTCAGTCCAATAATAAACCATTCTTTTTGGTCACTCATGTGTAAATCCTTAGAGTCATACTTCACATTCTCTGCTTTCTAGTAATCAAGTCCTGTTAATTATTTAAATATTCAATCATTCCTCAACACACATATGTCCCCTTCTGATGTCAAGCACAGGCTCTTCTGGCTGAGTGACTTCCTTTCCTTTCTAGTCCTTTCCTCAGACCTCCAGTGCAGACTTCATCACCTTCATTTTGACCACTGCTGTGAGGTCCGTCCAGAGGCCAACTCCTGTCACCAATATGCTATGTCTAACTTTGTTTAAACAGCTCATGCTCATGACTTCCTTCCATTTCTTGTTGCTTACCATCAGCTCCGATTCAAATTCTTCCCCTGGAGTTCAAGTGTTTCTGCAACTTCTTCATCTACTCAAACTTATTTTCCTCCTATTCTTTTCGAACTTCTTCGAGGCCTAGGATCCTGTATCCTCCCCTCCCCATGAAGCTCTTTCCCCCAACCTCAGAACAATGGCTCTTTCTCATTTCTCCCTAAACATTCACCTCTAGAACAAGATTGCCCAAACTGCAGTATGTGTATGTGCTCATAGCCTGTCTCCTTACCTGGAAGTCGATCATACCTTCTTATTTTGTTTCCCAGTGTCTAGCAGAATATAGGAGCTCAACAAATATCTTGCACTGGATTAGCCAATAGCTCCAAGCTCAACTATGAATCAAGCACTTGTTGAGCACCTGAAAGTAATGTATTATCAAAGCATCATCCCAATGGAGGTGGGTATGTAAACAGCAATTGTGACACAATAATGGTGCTAGTTACTTATTTTTAAAGGGAAAATTTTCTTTTTTGTAAAACATCAAAGAGGGAGCTGGGAATTTAGCTCAGTGGTGCTGGCGCCTGCCTTGCAAGCACAAGGGCCTGGGTTCAATCCCCAGTAGCCACATACAACAATGCTGGGGCTGGAGACCCATGCCCATCAGCAATCAGAATCACATAGCAGAGTGTTGGGCATGGTGGCTCACGCCTGTAATCCCAGCACTCGGGAGGCAGAGGCAGGAGGATTGCTGTGATGTGAGTTGGAGGCTGAGCTCAGGGCCAGCCTGAACTACAAAGCGAGACCCTGTCTCAAACCAAAACAAAACAAAAAACATCAATGCCAGATAGCATTGTAAATATTGCCTTAGGATACCAGAAAGATTAGCAGACTTTCTTTTCCTAATGCATTATTTTAAAGAATTAAGTAGAAGGTAAGTTTTAGAGAGAAATGACCTTATTTTACTATGCCTAAGAAGCGCATACCTAATTTTAAGAAAAATTAAAGCAATATAAATAGCATCATGAGACATATGACATCCATGATAACAAGAATGAAAATATTTATAATCTTTTTGTTGACTCACTTTAATTACTACTCATTTGTTCAAGAGGATTTCCCCCCATGTCCTTACTACAAAAATAAACTTTTACCTTTTATGGGGGTGGGTGTTGAGACAAGATCTCACAGTGTAGCTCAGGCTGGTTTTGAACTCACTATGTAGCCTGTGCTAGCCTCACTCTTGTAGTGATCCTCCTGCTGCAGCCTCCTGAGTGCTGGCTGGGATTACAGCCTGCACTACATGACACCTGGCTACCATTTTCTTTAAATACTTGCCTTAAGTACCTAAGCCTTTCAGATTTGTTTTCTTTGTTCATATAACATTTTCATTATTTTTAAAAAGAATGATTAGACTCCCAACTTGAGCATATCAGAATGATACCAACCATTGAAAATACATTTCTTGGGCAGGAAGTGTGGCTCAGGGGTAGAGGGCATGCTTCGCATGGGGGAGGCCCTGGATTTAGTCCCTAACACCACAACAAGCAAAATCTACTCTACCTACTCTGTGTTGAAAACTACATCAACTTCACTGGGAAACTCAATTGCTCCTCCAGAATTGGATCTCAGGCAAACATGTATCAAGGCATCCTACAGACAAGCAAGATGTACACACTCTCGAGTTTATCACATTTGGAAGCAAGTTCACTCTTCACTCTCTTAATGTCTACGGTAACCGAGGCCTTCACATCACCAGATCCCAGTGTATACACACCACATGTGCGGCTAACAGCTCTAACAGCTCAGCACAGAGGAGAGAAGGAAGTTCTTGGTGACAATGTCTCTCTTTTGTTCTGGTTGCTGAATCAGCCTCTCTCGATATCCGGCCTTTTGAGTCAGCACCTTCCACTACTCATTTTGTCCTACACACATTTGCTCATCTCTGATGTCCCAGAAACCAAGCCCTCTGGGTCTCCTTTGATTTAGACCCATGTCATCCACAAAACAGCGGCAGCATCTCCACTCGTGGAAGGTTGGTGGAGAAACAGCCCCAAGAAATAAAGTTGCATCAAGCCAGTTTCCGTCCAAATACACTGGAGAATAAAAAGATCCTCAGAGTCTCTGGCAGTCCTCCAGGAAAGAACTGCTGTGCCATGGAAGAACTGGACTCTTGCCCAGTGGCCTTTGGAATGACCTGAACTTTATATACTTTTTTTGAATGGGAGCCCTGTGTAGTGACCTGGCAGTAGGAGAATTTCCCAAAGCTACTCTGTGAAAGTCATCTTATATTCATATTCCTCCCTGTGTTCAGTATATTCCATAGCACCAAGACAATACTTTATCCTCAGCAACAGAATTAGAGGGTCTTTCCCTCCTGGGCTCCCTTGGCCACAGCAGTGACGTCTCACCCTTGCTATCAGGCCCTTGGAGAAGCCAAGTTATTTTTGGTACCACTAACTTAAGATTAGTAGATATTATCTGCCCCTCAAAATTGTGTTCTGTGTTTACTCACTGAAGCTTTCTGGGTTTTGTTGTTGTTTGTTATGCTCATTTGTGTGGGTTCGGGTCGTAGGGCTCAGACCAAGGGCTTCAGACATCCGAGGAAAGATCCACCTCTGACTTTGAAGAACTTACATAAAAATAGTATATATTGGGGTCAGAGATTTAGCTCAGCAGCATCAAACCTGCCTCACAAGCACAATGTCCTGATTTCGATTCCTGGTACTAGAAAAAAATTACTATATATTATAATGTCTTATCCAAACAATACAGATGAGGTCACTAGAACTCAGGGGAGAGGATCTAAACACAACCTGAGTGTTTGGGAAAAGTTTCTTGAAGAAATGACATATAACCTACTTCCTAAAGAAAAAACTGAGAGGAGACACTCCCCCCAAAAGTAGGAACGGTGTTCTTAGCAGGGAAAATAGTACAAGCCTGGGCACCAAAGTATAATGGGGGCATGTAAGAAGTCCAGATACTTGGGAATTAAAGAAGAAGTTAGAAAATGAGTGCAGAGCAGAGGAAAGGAGGCTGTGACAAGGAGGAATAAACCTACAGAAGGCAGGAAGGTTGGTGGAAACAGAAGACCCTCCCAAGGCTTGCTGTCACAGCGTACCGCTCCTTCAGTCCCACCCAGTAAGAGCACATTTGGCTCATCAATGTATCGATGCGCTGAGAAATACAGCCTCCCCACGATCTAGTAACCTTTTAAATACATGGAAGACTTTGGAGGAATATTCTAGACCTGAGTCATAGCAAAAGCTATAATTTTAAATTCTTCTGTATGATAACACAGGGGGAAACTTTGAGGTGCTGGATTTGCCAGTGATTTCTTGAATATGATACCAAAGCAACAAAAGGGAAAAATAATTACTACACATCAAAATTTTAAGTTGTTGTTCATTAAAAGACACTCAACTGAGTAGAAAGTCAACCAATAGGAGAAAATTCTTGCCAATCATGTATCTGATCTCATTATTTCATATTTTAAAAGAACTTTAACAATAATAAATTCAGCTTTAAAATGGGCAAAGAAATTAAATAGATATCTGGAGAAGATATATAAATGACCAGTAAACACATGAAAAGATGCATAATATCACTAATCACTAGTTATTATAGTCAGGGTTTATAAAAGAATAGACAACACAGGACACACAATGCATAGGATTATTTTATAATAGTCACCAAAAAAGTCAAATGCAGAGGAGTGTGAGAGATCTGTCTGCACATCAGAGACCCAAAGAATCTAGCTGAGGGCCTGGGTCCCACAGCAGTGTCCAGCCAGAGGCCAGGAGACCACAGCAATGTCTTCTGCAAGTCTATATCGAGAATCTGCCCCGGGAAGACTCAAAGACCAGTGATGGACGCTAGGACGTCTGCATCAGCAAGGTGGAGGACTTTTGTCCCCAGGCTGAGGAATCTGCATTGGATTCAGTAAGCCACACTCAAGGTGAAGGCCAGAGCTCCCTTGCCAAGAACAGTAGCCATTTCCAGGGACAGAAAGGACCTGAGCTCCTCCGACAACAGGAATAGCCAGGTTCACGTCAAGAAGACCAGCCGAGGCAAGCTGCTCCATGAAAATTAATAACAAAAGACCTTCGCCTCTGTTCACGCCATTAGCGACAATCCTCAGGTGGCTCTTCAATACCCAGAGCCACTCAGAGTCATTCAGGTGGGAATTTGAAGTTGACCATTAGTTGGTCCACCACATGGGGGAAATATAAATCAAAGCCACAAGACACTATTTGAGTCCCATTACAATGGCTATCATAATAAATAAGAGTCATAATATATTTTCAAAATTAGAATTCTTGTGCATCCCAGCAGGAATGAATGATGATATAACTGCTAGAGAAAATAGAACGAAGGTTCTTATATTATTAAGAATTATCATGATCTGACTATTTTAGCTTCTAAGTATATGCTTAAAATTTTAAAGTAGGAACTCAGACAGGTATTTACAAACCCATGAGTATAATATCATTACACACCAGCTGGAAAGTCTTTATTCCAGTGAAGGATGAATAAATGGATATAGTATAATATGTGCAAGTAATGCAGCATTTGCTTTAAATACAGAAGGAGATTCTTACACTCATTACTGCATGGACAAACCTTGAGAATATGACACTCAATGAAACACAACCTGTCCCAAAAGAACAAATAACATATATTCTGCTTATACAAAATACCTCCAGTAGCAGTAGTCAAATTCACTGGACAAATGTCATAGTGGTTGGAGAGATTGAATAAGAGAGGGGGTGGGGTGTGTAGCTTGATGAGCACGAAGTTTTCATTTGGAAGAAGTAAGAAAATGTTGCACATGGAAGATGCTAATGATTTCACAACAGTCCTTTTACATTTAATGTCATTGAACTGTATGTTTAAAAACAGCTAAAATTATAAATTTTACATTATTTTTACTTTACCACAATTTTAAAAAACCTTATGGATACAGAAAAGCAAGACATTTTACATCGTAGTAGACTCCCAGTCTCCATTACCAAACAATATAACCATTAACCGCAACATACACACCTGGTGCGTACGGGGTGGTTTACCCCAGCTATGGGGGAAGGGTGGATTTAAGCAGAGTAACAGGGGATAGTTAAGGTATCCTTCACTACATTTCAGCAAGAGATACACAGAGAAAATTAAGAATTTAATTGGAAATCTAAGATATTTTAATTAAAATTCAGAATGTAAAAAAATAAAGTTAAGAGTGTGATTGTGGTTGTTTGTCATTTGTTAACATAGTTAAAGAGGCTGTGTCTCATAACTCTCTTCCTTGTACATTTTTGATTAGAATGAATCATAAGAGACATACTGCATGAGCTTTGGAAGCAGCAGCCATAGCATTTTGATGAGCAAAAGGTTGGTGACAATCACTGGCCACCACTGCAGCCCACATACATTATCACTTATGTGCTGGTGCATCTTCTGGGTGTGGGGCAGCAACTGCCCCATCTCTTCCTGGAGTTTCCTTCTGTTTTTCTGACTCCTGAATGGAGTGAGCACTTCCCCACCCCCCACCCCCCGTGCTCACAGCATCACAGTTGGAGGTGGTAAAGGTGACATAGGTGTCCCTCGGTATCTGCTTACTATTGCTCCTTTTCTCCACTTTCCATCCATCTTCCCTGCACTGAAGTCTTCATGCTTTACTGTCAGACACAAGGATGTCACTTCACCGAGATGGGTAAACACATCCCACAGTTGTGGAAGGTCAAACTTAGAGTGGTTGTGCTTCTCAGACAGAGAATTTGGCTCCAATTAGGACTCCTGGGCTATCCAACTTTCTGGCCAACTTCTTGGAATAGGTTCTAAGTTCTGTGGAATTTATTTGCTGATTATGCTAGATTTACAGGTGTTAATGGCTTGATTTCCAACAGTAAACACTAGCACTATATCTCACGGAATAGCAAAAGTTACATATGTTGATGCCTTTGACCAAATGCTTATAGAATAAGTTATAAAATTTTCTGAAAATGGACAGATATAAATATTTTAGGTTTTGAAATTCACATGATCCTACCACAACTATTCAACTCTGATTGTAGCCCAAAAGTAGCCATGAGACAATAAATACAGTACTTGAGGGTGGCTGGGTTCCAATACAACTTTATTCACAAAAGTGGGAAGCAAGCCAGATTTGGATGAGGAGACATAGTTTGCCTACTTCTGCCATAGAAGGTAATTTAGAAGAACAAGTGCTTGCTGCCACAGGATATTTTAGTGGAAATGTGCACTATAATGGGATTGATTAATTACTTCGAAGTGTGCTGCTGAGCTTGGGGCAAGGAAATGATGAACTCAGGGTTTTGCATTCTTAGCTCAAAGTCCACCCATACAAGGAATATGAACTCTTCTGTGAGCACCCAGAGAGAGTCCTGATTGGTGTAGTAGGGGATTTTTTGACTTAGTGAAAAAGGAATGATACATTTGTAAGGGAGAAAGCCGGAGGCAGCCAAATGGGGATGCCTACAGTAGGATAAGGAGCCCAAACTCCTGCACAAACCTCGATTTGGGGATCACACACAGGTGCGTGGTCACAAGAATTAGAAACAACCAGGAAAAGGAAGGAGGGTGAAGGGCAGTGGGGTAGAGCAGATTCTGAGGAGCCTACGACTCAGAGGATGGGCAGAAGACAAGGTGCCCCTGACAGAGTGTGGTGGCTCAGGCCTGTAATCCCAGAACTCTGCTAAGCTAAAGCGAGAGGATGGCAAGTTGAGCCCAGCCTGGGAAATGTAGCAAGAGCTTGTCTCAAAACAAGAAATAAAAAGGGCTGGGTGTATAGCTCAATGCAAAGGCCTGGGTTCAATCCCCATTACCATAAATAAATAAATACATTTTAAAAACTATGTACATGCTGGGGAAGTCTAAAACCCCAGAAGCAAGTGATGTCAGCAAGGCCAAGACAAAGTTTCAAGAAGCTGTGAATGAGCTGGACAGGGTGATGGTTAATGAAGAAGTTGAAATGGAAAGGGATGAAAAATCTCTCCCACCTTCCAAGAAATAACTGTGATTTTTTAAATGAACATTTTCACCAAAAAGACCAAATTAAAATGATTCTGTGTGAAATATATATGTTAATAATATATATTATATATATATTATATATAATCTTGGCAGCAAATCTTAGAAATGAAATTCTTTAATTTTCAAAACCAGGTTCTCTCATTTTAAGAGAATACTATATATATTATATACAATATTATATTACATATTATTATATACAATATCATATATAATACTATAATGTTATAATATATTATATTATATATCATATATGATATTATTATATATTATATATTTTGTATATATTATATTACATATAATATTTAGATTACATATTATATTATATATAATATAATACATACTATATATGCTATACTATATATACTATATACTATATATACTATACTATATATACTATACTATATATATACTATATATATACTAATATATATACTAATATATATTATATATATTATATATACTATATAATATAATATATATAGTATATATATATATATATATATATGCCTTAAAATGAGAGAATCTGGTTTTGAATATTAAAGAATTTCACTTCCAAGATTTGCTGCTAGAAAAGAATCTGTCCCACGAGGCCTCAGTGAGGCCTTTTTCAGTCACTTCCCACAGAGTAGAATGGTTGCTTTGAAACATAATAGGATAGCATCACTCCTCTATGTATTATTCCTTTTTCACTATGCTCCAAACTCCCAATGGAGAGTGTTCACAGACATACTAATGCAATCATTTCTTGGTCTCTTAATGTTTTACGGAAATAGAAAGTGGATTTTTCTCACTAAGACAGTGCCCTTCCTTGAGGACCTGTGGACATAGTATTAGACACATAAATCTCTTAAAACCACCAGATAAAGTTGAGCAAATTTTTGTTTGACAAGAAAAATGAAATCTTCAGAGGTAAAACAAAAATAAGACTACAGTACAAATGTGAAGAGGGAGTTGAATGCTATTCCAGAATGCAGGCTGGTCTGCAGTAATCTACAGCACTTTTTTAAACAGCCAGAGGGAGATAAGACAGAAAGTTTCATATCTACACAATATCAAGAAAGATTACAGCTGGGTATGGTGGCACATACTTGTGAACCTTGGGTGGCTGAGGCAGGAGGATTTCCATGAGTTTAAGGCCACTGAACTACATAGCAAGACCCTGTCTCAAAAAAAGTAAATAAATGGCCTTATAGACCTAAATATTTATCTGTGGCTTGCAAAAGATTATGCTATCCTGTTGTCAGTAAATTATCAAAAGAGACACACATATATCTCTCAAAGGGTATATAGTGAAAAAAGATTCCTATATCAATCATAGCACTTGGAATAGGGTCCAAAAGATCTCTCTGAGAATTTTTTTTATCACATCTGAATTATCAAATAAGGTTGAGGCCCGAATCCAAATTTTCTTATGTTCCAAAATATCCAAATCAAAAATTTTGTTCAAAGACATCCCACATTGATACTGCTAATATCCTGGCAACCTAAAACATAATTTCCTCTACTTACCCTCTAAGAATCATCACAATTCCAGAGACTGTTAGCTCACAGTTAAAAACAAAAGTTATTAAAAAAAAAATCACAAAATTCCCTAAGTGAGAAACAGTGAAAAATATGCAAAGGAAACAAAGATCTGCAAGAACTCAAATATAGAAATTAATGGATGCAGAATATTAAATAAGCATGATTAGCATGTTTAAGTACAAATATGAAAAAGACTAAGAGAACAGCAAAAATAATAATATACGAAAGAAAGAACTAAATAAATCTAGAAATGAAAAAAAATGATGAAATTTAAAACTCAGTAGACAAAGCAAGGGTATTGGTCTAATATATGTAGTAACTTCAATTTAATCCTCAGCATGAAAAACAAAACAAAATAAAACTTGTTGATAAGTTAAATAATAGCTTAACCCAGAAGAATAATTGGTGAATCAAAAAACAGAGTTGAAGCCAGGCATGGATGATGTAGGCGTAAAATCCCAGTATCTGGGCTGCTGAGGCCCAAGGATCACTGTGAGTTCGAGTCCACCCTGGGCTACATAGTAAGTCAACACCACTCCAAACTACAGTGAGAACTTACCTCAAAACAGAAGAAAACAAAACAGAACCCAACCTGAAAAACGCAGAAAGGATGGAAGGCAATATACTCTAGCTAGTCCAGAAGCCAGGGGAAAGAACTGTCACCTTCTTGAATATCTGTTCCAGACTAAACTGAATTTTGTCTTATGTCCTGTGAACAAGGATGACTTGAAAAGTGAGCGTAACCCCAAAGAGAAAACTCCAGGACTTTTTGTCTTCAAAGCTCCTCCCATCCCAACCATTAAATCTAGGTGGAAAATCTGGCAACCAGCCAGCTTCTGTTAAGTTTCCCATTTGGCATAAGAGCAGATTATGGGTGATGGGCAAAGCGGGGAGGGCAGCAGAGACGTTAAAGCTCACATCAAGGCCACGTGTCCAGGTCAAAGACAGAGCAGAGGATGAAGCATGTGTCCTCACTTTCTCCTCTGCTCACTACTGTTGAATTATTATGATTTTCCCTTCTTATTTATGGAAGTATCCCTTGGAAGTGCAACATTTCTCTCATACATAGTTTGAAGAGGGTCCCAAGTTTGATCAATTATATCAGAAATGTACCTCAAAGTGATGCCTTCTCTCTATTCCCGTGGCTGAAGAGCTACTCATCCTTGCCCTGGATAGTTTCCATACTTCTCTCAATCCTCCTGACATTTCTACACTCTGTTTTTCCCCTATATTGCTATCAAAACTACCTCTACACTCATGTCACCCAAAGTTTAACTTCCTTCAGCAATTCTGTGTTACCATTTTTTTTTTTTTTTTTTTTAGGTTTTTTTGAGATAGGGTCTCGCTTTGTGGTTCAGGCTGGCCCTGAGCTCAGCCTCCAACTCACATCACAATCCTCCTGCCTCTCCCTCCCGAGTGCTGGGATTACAGGCGTGAGTCACCACGCCCGGCACTGTGGTATGTGGTACTGGTTGCTGCTGGGTGTGGGTCTCCACACCCAGTATTGTTATGTGGTTACCGGGAAATCGAACCCGGGTCCCTGCGCTTGCAAGACAGGCGCCGGAACCACTGAGCTAACTCCCCGGCCCCTCTGTGTTACCGTTTTAGTAAAGTTCTGTCGCAGATAGAATTCAAGGTCCTCTACATTCTGAATTCAAATTAGCTTTTCAGTCTTCTTCCACACCAGCCACCCCACCCTGTGATTCAGTGACATCCCACGTACCTTTAGGTTTTTGCTTGGCTTTTTACCTCCCCATAAGATTACTTTTTTCTGGCATGGCAAAGTCTTAGTCATTTATCAATGTACAGATTTATCAGTTTTCTTTGTAAACTTTATTCTAATCTCACCACATCTTCCCCACCTCCCACACTCCATGTCATTTGATATACAACACTCCCAGTAGCATACTGAGCACTTCCATGTAATGTTTATGTAACTGCACCTTGTTTTTGATCCCTAGAACCTAGCACAGAGCTCAGTGAGAGTTCAAAAACTGTTGATTGCATAAACGAAACAAGTAACATATAAGTGAATATAATGTTATTCATGTGCGATGATACTCACTATTACACCTACATTTGAATGTCTGTTCCAAACTAAACAGAATATGAGTCCATAAAGTTTTCTGATCAAAAATTAAGATACATGGTCTGAAAACGGAGATAATTTAAAAATTGAGAAAAGTTCTAGGAATTACATGTTATGTTGCACCATACTCGCGTCCCACATTTTAGGACTAATATTGCCAATATTCCCTTCCTCCACCTAAACCCGTGATATTTCAAAGGAGATTTATTAGTTGTCAACTCAAGAAAATAAATTGCCCCTTTATTTCTGTTCAAATCTTTACCTGGGTCAGAAAACCATAACCCTTTCTGCTTCTATTGATAGGCTGTCAGTCTAAAGCCAAGTTTGGCCTGGAATTAATCCTGCTTTCTCCCTGCTTTATTCCAAGTTTTCAGTCAAGTGCATTGGCAAAACACAATTCTAGTGCAACCCCAGCCTTAGGCTGGTAGCTACTGTCAATAAAGTTCAATTGGTTAGTCTCTTACTATGTACCAAATAGTAGGTTAAGAACTTCAGATGGGTCCTCTGTCTTTTTATTTTTTGTATTGGGAATTGATCTCAGAACTCATATTTGCCAGGTAGGCTCTGTGCCACTAAACTACATTCTCAATCTGATGTGTCCTCTCTTTTAATTCTCACAACTACCCTCTGCAAATGATTATCATGTCAATATCATAGGTGAGAAGACTAACACTAAAAAAGATTAAACTATCAAAACCCCTACCCTGCTAATAAGAAGCAAAGCCGAACTTTAAACCTTATACTAAATAGCTCAGAAGTCAATGCTCTTAACAACAAAGTTTAGAGTCTATCTGGGGAGAGAAGATATTCTCATCATAAATTGCTGGAAATTAGAAAGTGCCAAAATATGGCTCCTTAAATCACAAATTCTGATGGTTCCCTTGAGTCAGATTGAGATTTTATTTTCTGCACTTGAGAGATATTCAGCAGGAAAGGGCTTAAGTTTACAACAATACAGATACATACAAGATCCCCAAGTTGTAGACAATCAATAAATTGAATGACTGAAAGCATAGGTTAGGCAGAGAAGAGAATTCACAAGAAAATGATTCCAGAGCTAGAAACTTCTTTTTGACAAACACTCTTCAGTTCACAGAGCACGTTCATATCTATCATGTCATGTTTGCTTCACCACAATCCTGTGAAATACAAATTACATCTCTTCTACACTTGATCTTAGCCAAAAGGCCGAGAAGTGATAAATTACATCTCTTCTAAACTTGAGGACAAAGCCCAGAGTAGGTTGTTTGCCTTTATCTCTGCGTGATCAATATGTGGATTTTCCCTCCCTCACACCTACGTTTTCTGCTGTACCTTGATGCCACTCAGGACTTGAAGCAACAAGCTTCCAAACTAGTTGCTTTTTATGAGTTTTCTTCTGCTTTCCTGCTGGTATCCTTCCACCGGTCCAACTGGTACTTCACCAACTGCCACGGAGGCTTCCAGTCACTACATTCCATCCATCCAACCCTTCTGTCTCTAGAGAAATAGGGATTTCACTGGTTGCAGGGAGCAGCGAATCAGATGCACTCATTAAACCTTGGGCTTCTGCAACTCATCGCTATCCCTTCTCTTTTGCAGCAAAATTTCCATCATAAAACAAAGGAGAGTTGATCATTGAGTGACTTTTCAAGCCACCTAGACACTATCAAACTGGAAACAAGAAAAATACTGAAATTTCTGGAACCCTGACTGTGAGTATCTTGCTGCTTTTTCACTTCTTGAGCTTCTCCATGATAGGTGGTCTAAGTTTCTTGCAGTCAACAAAACTTTATTGAGCACATATTCAGGGACTGTTCTAAATTTAGACAGGATATCACTGAATACCACAGGAAAATATAGTTGCTTTCATGAAAGGTGAATTCTAGTGAGAAGAGCAAGATTCTCTACCTATAAGATGACCCATGATGACAGACACCCTGTTGGAAACTAAAGTGAATGAGTTAGAAAAAGACTTATGGAATGGGACCTCTTTTAGAAAGCTTGATAGATAACAGGAAAATAACATGGGGCTGAGAAGAAATACAAGCGGACTCCTTTGAAAAGGGTCACCAAAGATTTAGAATTTGGAGTCATAAGCTCCTTTCGGCTCGCCGACATAGTAAACCTCGATTATCCTCCACTCCCAGAGCTCCACTCAGTTCTCCTGTGCATTGCTCCTCCTGGCACACAGTCGATCTTACCACAAACCTGTCCTCCTAGTACTGGTCCCAACCCAGACAAGCCCTGATCTGCTTGCTATCTGCACAGAATAGAGGTGCCTGGTTAGAATTTCACTGAGGTGAGGAAAGATTTGGAAATGTCTGGTAAAAAAATCAGTGCTGGAATGCCTTAGATGGTTTCTTTCATATGGGAAATTCTTTTCAGAGCTCAGAAGACCAGAAGGTGGATAAAGACCAGGCTCAGGAGGTTTCTGTTGGGAAGGACTGCACTGGTTGCTGGACTCCAGAAAATGTGTGTTATGATTTGATAGAAAGTTTGTCTGCATTTTGCTCGTGTTCAGAGACTTGGCCAAAAGATTCAAAGCTACCAGCTAAGGTAGAGTTGGGATGTCCTAGGCTGTTCTATACGGGAGACTCTGATCAGAGCTCAGAAGATCTGAAAGCTTGTTAAAAAAAAAAAAAAACTAGGCTAGGGAAGTTTCTGCTGGGGAGAAGGACTGCATTGGCTATTGGACTCCAGATGATGTATGTTATGGCTTTAGGCAGAAAGTTTGTCTTTGTTGTGTTCATGTCCAGAGACTTTGCCTGAGACTGAGATTAGGGGCAGTGGACTAATTCATCTTACAGAAGAAATTTCAAAGCAGTTGAATACTGAAGCAGCGGAATGGCTACTGGTGGGAGCTTTAGGTCAGATCTGTGTTGAGAATTAAGAGCAGAGAGCTCAGCAGAATGATTCAAAATGTTTTGAGTTTGGCCTGAAAGGAAACACTCATAAAGCTATGGAGTGCAAGGATAGAGCAGATGAGATCTTGATTGCTGAGAAGGAACAGAAAAATATGCAGTACTCTACCCTTTACAGCTTCAAAATTGCTTTGGGAAGGAAGCTCCAGGACACCATGTTCCAGACTGGAAGTCTTTCCAGTCCTTTTTCCAAAATGGTAGAGGTCTAAGGAAGTTGTTCCAAATGGCAACAGCATAGAAAAGTTGTTCCAAAATGGCAGCAGCATGGGGAAGTTGCTCCAAAATGGTGGCGGCTTAAGGAAGTTGTTCCAAACTGGCGGCAGCCTATAGAAGTTGTTCCAAAATGGTGGAGGCCTAATGAAGTTATTCCAAAATGGTGGCAGCCTAGGGAAGTTGTTCCAAAATAGTGGAGGCCTAAGGACGTTGTTCCAAAATGGCAGCAGTCTAGAGAGTTTGTTTCAGAATGGTGGCAGCCTACAGAATTTGTTCCTCAGGATTGGGTTCAGAGTGCTCAGAATTCCAGGCACTTGATTTCTACACTGTCTACTACTGCTTCACTGGCAGCAGACTTCAGCATCATCTACACAGTACTGGTTTTAGGCACAAGCAGAGTGCAAGAGCTATGGGGTCAGCAAAGCTTTCACCCAGATGTCAGAGGAAGGTCCTAAGAGGGCAGTGTGTAAAGCTGTGAGTGTGAAGCCAAAGGAGCAGTGAAGACCCCAGAAGTTTGGAGAAACCAGGAGTGTGGATCATCTAAGGAAACCTGCAAAGAGGGAGCAGAGCTGGTCCCAGGGAGAAACTCTGGGAGCTAAAACCACCGTAAGCGCTGTAGGAATGGAGCCACCAACTCCTTTGGAGTTCACACTGGAAGTGGAACTGTGGGATTTTATATTTGCGCTTCTGGATTTTGGACTTGCCATGGTCCATGCTTTTGCCTTCTCCTATTTGTACCTTTAGGAATGTTAATGTTTATCTTGTACCATTGAATGTTGGAAGTGTTTAACTCTTTTCATTTGTACAAGGGCTTGCAGCTAAGAGTTTGCCTTAAATCTCAGAGCAGAATTTAGATTTGGACTTTCAGCAGTGCTGAAACTCTCAGAGTTTTGGCAACTCTTAGAGATGGACTAAATAAATACCTTTTGCATAAGGGGAAAAAAAATTTTCACTGAGGTGGGATCTTACAGCTCGTGGTGAGAGAGAAGCACCAGATCAATCAGGCAACAGAAGAGTCCAGATACAACTGTGAGTTTTGATGGGACTTTAACATTCAGACCAGAGTGGAAAGTACAGATTAGTCAAGAAACAACTTTGGGACCACTGGCTTCTTATCAGGGGAAATGAGTTTTAAGCAGAAAAAAATGTACAATGGATTAAATATTTATTTAAATATAAAAGTAAATCTACTAAATTTTTTTTAAAGAAAGCTTGATAAAAGAAAGCAGCTTTGCTAAAATACTTCACAGTGATAAGAGAGCAAACAAAGCTGAGGGAAGAATGTTCCAGGCTCAGTGAGCATAGTGCAAAGGCCCCGGGGTTAGTTCCTGTTTAGGTCATTCTGGATGGTAAGGATGCCAGTGCAGTCAGAGCAGATAAACAAGGAAAGTGTAGCAGCAGAGAGCACGAAGGAGGGCCTTGTGGGCCCCGAGAAGATTATTGTGGTTCTGGCCCACAGACAAGCAAACCAAGCAACTACTGTAGTTCAGAATTGTTGGGTGCTGACAATGTAGAGATGAACTGAACAAAGTCTTCACCGTCAAGAAGCTGAGAGTCTAAAGACAGACACAGACAAGCAAGCAAGCAACTATTTCACAGCATAAAAAGTACAATGATGGGGCTAAACACTGAGTATAGTAGTAAGAGAAGGAGGCCATCTAATGCAGGCAAGGCATATGCCAAAAAATTATGTCTAAACCCAGGCTAGCCAGGAAGGTGGACACGAGCCCAGTGGGATTATTCAGGATGTGAAATGTAACTAATACCAATGAGGAAGTGAATTTTTTTAAAAAAAAATTTACTTAATTTAAACATAAAATTGAAGTAATGTAAAATATTTTTCCATTCAGCATAATCCAGTTTGGAGAGGACTATATCGGTTTTTCCCCAGTGCATTATGGGAGATTGTGTTCTTGTTTTATGGCGCTTGTGTACTTTTTAGTTTTTAAAATGTAGCTACTAGAAATTTACAATTAACTGAATATGTAGTTCATAGAAAGTTCCTGGTGGACAACATTAATCTAAACTGATGGTAGGAGAGGTGAGTCAAGAAGCCCAGATGGTGAGAGAGAGGGCAATCACCTCTAAGCAAGGGTAAGTACTGCACACAATGTGTCCTGAGGTGCCAGCAAGGAAAGGGGAGACGAGGAAGGACAGGTAAACAGAAACAGGGCTGAGGGCCTTGTAGAGAGTACAGCAGAACCTGAGCTTTGTCTTGAGCGTGAGAGAGAGCTACCGAGGGCTCCACAGAAGGGCTACGCTGTCAGCAGGGGTTAAAGTCACTTTGGTTATCACCGGACATGAATCCAAGATGAGCAGGAATGGAAGACCAGTGTTGGTTGCAAAAAAAGACAAGAGTTCAGGGCAGTGACAGTGGAGGAGAGAAAAGTGGGCTACTGGGGGACATAAGTGCAAAGACAGGTCAGCTTGACTTGCTGTGAGCAGGTCTGAGGAGCAAGTTTGAAGGTGGCAGAGACAGTGCTGTAAAAATCAGTCCTACTCCCGCGGACTCTGGGAAGCAAGCGACTGAGCTCCGAAAGGAACACAGAGTTTTCGTGTTGACATAAACATTCCACTTCCTCTCTCTGTGAAGAGTATGAGTAATAACTGGTGGGAAGAAAACTTTCCTGGAATCACACTTGGGCATCTTTAGGTCTTTAATTAATGTGATTTTTGGAAGTCAGTGCATTCTATGCTGCCAAGGACACAGCTCCAGCGTTTTCATTTCTTTTGATCAAAGGATGGCTGAGTGACAGATTCTATCTCTCAAAAAAAGATCTCAGGGAAGAGAAATATATTTGAGATACTTCCCACTTACCAGTGGAAAATAAAGAAATAGCAAACAGCTGGGAAACACACCTCACCCTTAACAACCCAGGAGTATATCCATGTTGACGTGCTGTTGTTTTTGTTGTTGTTGTTGTTGTTATTGTTTTAGATAAGGTTCTGACTAGGTAGTGCAGGCAGACCCTGAACTCACTATGTAGCCTGGCCTGGAACTTGTGGCGATCCTCCTGCCTCAGCCGCCTGAGGGCTGGGACTATAGGTGTGTACTACCATGCCTGGTTAATCCATATATTTTTAGAGCATAAAATTTACATAATGGTAGTTGGTTTGTGGTTTGTTTTTTGTGTTGTTGCTGTTTGGGTGTGAGTTTCTTTTTAGAGAGTAGCATACTAAATTATAAACTCAAAATCATTATGTAGATCTGGAATGAGGGGCCCTGATGCTTCAGCTTACTTAGCTTTGTGGAATAGCTCCCTCTGCATCAATAATTCTAGGAGGTTCTTTTTATTCATCCAATGAGTATCAAATATGTAATGGGTTATGGACACTGAGCAGGGTGCTGGGGATATAAATGTGAATGAGACTAGACACAAATCCTGCTCTCAAAACGAGCAGATCATGGTAAAACTAGTGTGAATGTAAGTGCAGTGCTCTAAGCCCAGGATTGTAGGTGACGAGGAAGCACTCCCAAGTCACCCGAGAGGAAGGGCAGGCTATGTAACTCCAGGGGTATGTAAAATATGTGACTGATTCAAACATTACATAGAGAACTGCTTTAGGGTAATATTTTCCCCCCTTTCCCTCACAAAAGTGGGAACTTGGTCAGATACAAAGCTGAAGGGTCTCCATGCCAAGCCTAGTTGTCTCTTCCAAGTTCATACATGAAAGCCCTAATGTCCCACATGACTGGGTTTGGAAACAGAGCTTTTCAGGAGCTGAGTAAGGTCACAGGAGATCATAAAAGTACAATCCATTCCAACAGGACTGACATCTTTAAAAGAAGAGGAAAAGACACCAGAGGCATCTTTCTGTTCTCTTTCTCTCCTGCCTCTTTCTTTCCCTCCCTGTGTCTTCTCTCCCTCTGTAGAGGAAAAGGCCTTGGAGTTACTTATCCATACTGTCCAAAAGCTAGAAAAGGAGCCCTCACCAGAAACCAAATTTTCTGACACTTTGATCTTGGATATTTAGTCTCTAGAATTGTGAGAAACCACATTTCTGTCATTTAACTACCCCGTCTGTAGAGTTTATTAGCCGGAGGAGGCTGATAAAACCTCTAGAAAAATATAGTCTTTTTCTCACTAGGCCTTGCCCCTGGCAGAATACCTAGGAGCAGTGGGGCATTACTGTGCTCCCTCTTCCGTATTTCCAGGGAAAATGCTGGAACTAAAGTTAGTGTCTTTTCTCCTCCCTAAGCCCTACTCCTTGCTCACACCTTTGCCCTCCAGGCTTTTATTAGAGTCGTACAACTCTGCTTATGAATTAAGGAGGTAGTCCAGTGATTCTAAAAGATGACTGGTAAGTCTTAGAAATACTTTAGCAATGACATTTCCTGCACTTGGTCTAGATAAAGTGTGTAGTGTTATGGAGAGAACACTTGAGTGCGGCATAAGTGGGTGAAAATGAGAGATTTCTGGGTGGAGGATTTAGTTCAGGTTTCCACACCTGCCGTTTAAACACAAGATCCTGAGTTCAATCCCCGGTACAAAAAGAAAATGGAAATTTCTTAAGGAACATGCAAACCTATAACAACCTAACTTGTATTTTGGGATGAGATCTCAAACACTGTTGGAGTGACTAGTGAGCCGTCACTCACTGCCAGGCCAGCTCTGTGTCAGGTCACTGCAGTTGTTTTTCCTGGAAGCCTCAGGCCAAAGGAGAGGCCAGGATCTGGCTCTGCCTCTTGCTGCTCTCCTCCAGCCCTAATATATGTGTTTTTAAAAATCTTAGAGTGAAACTATATAGGAATTAAAAAGGCCTTGAAAGTTAAATCGAAGCTTACGAGGTCCCTCGTTTGTTGGATGCCTGCCAATGTGGCTTTGAATTCCACATTTTGTCGTGTGCAGCTGAACCCCCAAGTGCTTGCAAACTCTGTGAATGGTCATCTAGTGTTTTTCCCTGGTTTTTAGTGTCTTCACTGCTGAGAAATGTTCTTGATACCAAATGTGTAGGAATTTTCCAAACCAATTCCCTAACTCTCCAGCACCAACTTAATCTAAGGACACAGTTCAAGGCTAACACTAACTCCTCAAGATGGTGCAAACCTGGGGTCTACTCAGTTCTTCAAGACAAGCTACCCACACATCTGCCAGCTGACTACAAATTCAAGGCCCTGTGATTTCTCCCTCTGGTTCAATAATTTGCTAGAATCACAGGATATAGGATAGCACTTTGCTTACATTTACTAGTTTATTTGAAAAGGTACAACTCAAGAATAGTCGAACGGAAGCCATACCTAGGGCCAGGTGTAGGAGGGCATGCGGAGCTTCCGGCTCTCTCCATGTCTATCCTCTAACACACATCATGTCAGCATCACAGAAGTTCCCAGATCCCAGTGTTCAAGGATTTAACCTTGAACCTGTCTGTATCCTCTTTCCCCTAGAGGTCAAGGGATTAACTGAAAGTTTGCTCTTCCTGAAGGCCAGCCGCCCATGGAAAGCTATCTAGGAGCTCCGACCTGAGTCATCTCATGCCGCATAAATTCAAGTGTGGCTCAGATAAAAACATTTGTGTCACTCAAAAATTTTCCTAGGGTTTTAAGATGTCCACACTAGTGACAAAAGGCTGACACCAAGGATATATTTTTTATTGAACCAGTTACATGAAGTACAATCTTCACTTTAAATTTTACGGTCATTATATGCTTTTTTTCTTTATTAGCGCATAATAGTTTTACAGTATCATGGGCCTCATTTTGGCACAAAAAGCTCTTAATTAAACGTGTACCTACGGATTACTGACTAGGGACAGAAACATGATGAAAGATTAAAAATGGCTAAGAAAAGCCCTTTCTCTGAAATCAGAAAGAAAATGAGAAACCTTTAGTTCTGAAAGAGATCCTTCATTGTTGCCAAGAGAATTATGATCCTAATTCCACATTGAATCTTTAATTTTATAAAAGAATAGATAAAATGACATACGTCTGGGTATCTTTGTTGTTAAACAGCTAAATTTCTGACTTGACAATTTCCAAGGAGCCACATAACTAAGCAGCCTGGTCGGTATTCCGCGAGCCTTCCGGAGCCTTCAACCGTGACTGTAGCAGAGTCGGTGTGCCCGGCACTCAGGCTCGGAAAAACTCACTGTTGCTCTCGCCGACCTTTCAGAACCTGAATCTGCGCACGCGCCAAGAGAAAGATGTATCCGCGTCAGCGCAGGTCAGCGGGCTGCGGGGCGGTGCTCAGTTATGCAACAGGCCTCAGCGGCCTTTCAGCAGCTCCTGTCACCACATTCCAAGGGCTCTTGCTTTGAGGAACGCATGCGCTGCTTTCTGTTCGCCCTGAGATGACAAAGTTGAGAAGGACTGGGCTACCCCACAGCTTCCCCCACTGCCCTTGTTCATATGTTCATTGAAACAGATAATCCAAGGAAGGTTGATGTACATTTGGGACTCAGAATTCTTTTTTTTTTAGGGTTTTTGAGACAGGGTCTCACTTTGTGGTTCAGGCTGGCCCCGAGCTCAGCTTCCAGCTCACATCACAGCAATCCTCCTGCCTCTGCCTCCTGAGTGCTGGGATTACAGGCGTGAGCCACCACACCCAGCACTATGGTATGTGGTACTGATTGCTGCTGGGGTGAGTCTCCAGGCCCAGTATTGTATGTGGTTACCGGGGAATCGAACCCGGGTCCTTGAGCTTTCAAGACAGGTGCTGGAACCACTGAGCTAACTCCCGGGCCCGGGACTCGGAATTCTTAACTCCTCAGGCTGGGCCACCTCAAGAGATCACCTTGTTCATGCTTATGTGGAGAATAGACAACAGTGAATTGTCGCATTTGTCCCCCATCTCTCCCCATCTCTGGAGGAAACAGTGGACCAAGGATAACCCTGAATAAACCTCTAAATTCACTTGCTTTTAGTTATTGACTTTTACTACCAATGTGAGAGGCCAGATAGCTAAGCAATATATTCACATTAGCTATGCTACTGGTAACACTTCTGCTGCCTAGTGCTATTGTGTGTGTGTGTGTGTGTGTGTGTGATTATAAAATTCTGCCTAATAAACCTCTTTATGCCTTTTATCGACACATCTTGAAAATTCTATATTTGTGATGAAAGTCAGAAAACCTACAAGCTAGCTCATGAGTAGACCTTTTGAAAAGTCATTTTCAAAGGTTAGCAGGTAAATGACTCTGCTATAATGGTCTCTTGAATTTGGCAACAAATAAGAATGCATAGCTGCATGCAAGTTGATCTCTATGACTCAGTAGATGGGGGAAGCAAACTCTAAAACTGAAACTAGCTCATAAAAACAAGTTTTGTGAAATTTCTCTATTCCTATGATATACTGCAATGCATGGCACATAGTAGGCCAATGAATATTTGTGAGATGAGTAAACCACTGTGATTTCAACTCAGGCTCTGTGACTACTAGCTATATGATACTAAGTTGTGAACTTCTTTAAGCCCATTTCTTCATCCGTAAAGTGGTGATGGTAATAATTGGTCACTTTACAGTTGTGAAGGCTGAATTATGTCCCCTCAAATTCATACTTGGAAGCATTAACCCCCAGTATCTCAGAATGGCTTTATGAGGACTAGAACTCTGGACACAAGCGCTGTATCCATGGACCCCAAGGAAAGAACATGTGAGAACACAGGGAGGAAGTGGCCATCAGCAAGCCCAGGAGGGACATCTCTTCTCTCAGGAAACGTCAAGCCTGCACCTGAAAGCTGGGCTTCCCATTGCCCCTTGGAAAAATTATATCTTAAGCCACCCTGTCTGTCATATTTTGTTACAGCACCTCAAGCCAACATCATTACCGGTACAATAGTGTTTAAAAAATAACACACAAAGGCCAGGGATTTAGCTCAGTGGTTTCAGTGCCTGCCTTGCAAGTGTAAGGACCCAGTTCGATCCCGGGGAACCACATACAACAATGCTGGGTGTGGAGACTCACACCCAGCAGCAATCAGTACCACATACCACAGTGCCAGGCGTGGTGGCTCATGCCTGTAATCCCAGCATTTGGGAGGCAGAGGCAGGAGGATTGCTGTGATGTGAGTTGGAGGCTGAGCTCAGGGCCAGCCTGAACTATAAAGCAAGATCCTGTCTCAAAATAAATAAATAAATAAAATAAAAGAGAAAAATAACACAAAAATCACCTAGCACATATGTGCTCACTAAGTATTTTAGGTACTTGTCACTGATATTAATAAAAATATCTCATCAAAGCATCAAAAATATATGGTATATATGAAAACATACAAAAGCGTTCAGTAGAATTATTGCAGTATCTGAAGGCATTAGGGACAGAGAAAACTGAACTTACTGGGCTGAGATCACAGAAAAGCTTATGTATCAGTACATAACATTGTAGCCCAGGGCATGGGGTCTTACTAACTTGAACTCTATGACTTAGTGGGTCTGGGTGGAACCTGAGAGTCTGTATTTCTAGCAGGTTCCCAATGGACTGACTCCCACTGCTCGTCAGAGGATCACAACAGGTAACCCAGAGGACAGAGGCCGTTGGGTCTTGCCGGGAACCTGTGTAATGGAATGCACAAGGCACAAAACCAAATACAAGTAGCTAGAAAATATTGACTAGTGATGAGAGACTGCAGTACCATCCAAGTCTATATATAAGTGGCAGTCATAAAGTGAAGGTGCTAAGATAGCTGATATTACTTGAAGAATTCTTAAAAGAAGAAAAGAAGAAACTCCATTCAGCATGGAAAATGGAGCAGATATTCTCTGTAGGAGAACTCTTTGGGCTGGACAATTTACATAGTCCAAGTCAGGTTGTGTTCAGGTCCTTATTTCCCTATCCAAATAAGGACTGGAGTGACAGACTGCTGCTTGTTGAGAAGAGGAAGTAAAGGAGCAGAGGAAGTTGTGGGTGTGCTTTTGACACTGTTTACACTCCTGCTAGTTTAGGTTTGGTTTTCTTATCTTTGGAGATTGTAGGTGATTGTTGGTGCCAGCTTGATGGCCACCAGATCTGAGACTCCAGAGTCATTATGGAAACTACCAGGAGGTGGGCCGCCATGTTGGGCTGCAGCTGGAACTTGGGAAGAAGAAGGGGGAAGGGTGTTTCCATCTTGGATTGTTAGAAAGAACATCTTATGCTGGTACAGTAGTGAATATCTATA
>PVIR01020177.1:0-31306 GCA_004026965.1 Petromus typicus
CCTGTCTTGCAGGCGCAAGGGCCCGGGTTCGATTCCCCGGTGGCCACATAACAATACTGGGTGTGGAGACTCACACCCAGCAGCAACCAGTACCACATGCCATAGTGCCGGGCGTGGTGGCTCACGCCTGTGATCCCAGCACTTGGGAGGCAGAGGCAGGAGGATTGCTGTGATGTGAGTTTGAGGCTGAGCTCAGGGCCAGCCTGAACCACAAAGCGAGACCCTGTCTCAAAAAACCTAAAAAAAAAAAAAAAAGTTCCTCTCTCTCTTGACCTTTCTACACCATGAGCTGAGATTTTGTATACATACACATATGACAAATATATATCCCCCAGACACACACATTAGGGAGTGAACCTTAGGTCACACTATCACTCAGCTCCAGCCTAGCCCTATTTATTTGCTTTTCAGTACTGGTGACTGAATTGGGCTTTTGTTTTTGTTTTTTGAGACAGGGTTTCACTAAGTACTTCAGGCTGACCTTAAACTCACTGTATAGTTCAAGCTGGGCTCAAACACACTCCTGCCTCAGCCTCCCAAGTGCTAGGAATTAACAGCTGTATGCCACCCTGCCTGGCTCAGTACTGGTGACTGAACCCAGGACTTTGACATTGAACTAAAGCCTCAACCCTTGTTTTTCTTTGTTTTGTTTTGTTTTAGTTTTTTGAGGCAGGGTCTCACTTTATAGTTTAGGCTGGTCTTGAATTCAGCAATCTTCCTGCCTTTGCCTCCCAAGTGCTGGGATTACAGGTTCGAGGCACCACATCCAGCATTGTGGTATATGTGGTACTGATTGCTGGTGGGCATGAGTCACCACACCAGGTGGCATTGTGGTATGTTACTAGGAATCAAACGCAACACTTTGCATTTGCAAGGCAGACGCCAGAAACACTGAGCTAAATCCCTGACCCAAAATTTGCAACTTTTGTGCCTCAAAATAAAAACTTAACAGAATAATAACAAAATAAAAATGCAACCTACATGTCTTACTTTTCTCACTGCTAAGACAAAATACTCAACATGCAAAGTTAAAAAGGAGAAAAGGTTTATTGTAGCTCACAGTTTGTAGAGGTTTCAATCCATAATCAGCTGGCTGCAAGGCAGGGTGGCATGGAAGAGGGGCATCACAGAGGAGGAGCAGCTCATGGCGGGCAGAAGGAGCAAAGCAGTCAAGTAGCAAAACAGCAAGCAAGAAGCAACAACAGCCCCTTTTCTGTTCTTTATAGTCTATCCAGGCCATACACCCTTCAGGTAAGTAGCACCCCTGTGAGGGTGGGCCTTCCCAGTCCACACCCAGAACTGTGCCAACCCAATCAGTGGACTAACTTAGTACTCACACATCCTTGATCTCAGCATCACATACTCTAGATCCAGCCACCTCTAAAAAGGACCGCTTATGACCGCGTGAGGCTGTGCAGGGACATTTAGACACAAGCCATGATGTCACGGAATTGGAGAAGGTATATAGGAATCACAACTGCGAGTCTAGTAAGGGATTAATTTCCAGAAAACAGAACTCAGACTCAGGGACTAGACACAGCCCACTTCACAAGTGGATGAAGGTCTTGAACAGATGCTTCTCCAAAGAAGATGATAAATGGCCCCCAAGCATGTGACTGATGCTCAGCATTGTGAGGAACAAGTCCCACTCATCTTTGATCATTTGTGCAACGTGGGTCAGACTGAGGACTGGGAGAGGGCAGTGAAAGTGAGACTTTATTTATTTTGATTTTGCAAGAACAGACTGACTCACAGCAGTTTTAGTGAGCAGTTTCACTCCCAGCATGCACTGCCCTTTCCCCATCCCTCACTGGCTTCAGTGCTATGCGGGGCACAATCCTTGTGATCTATCAGTGCCTATGCTCTTACTCTGCTCCCTCTGTAAACATTTTAAAAGCAAGTGATTAAACTACAGGGTGTAGCTTCTTACTTAACTACAAGTGCTCTTCCGGTTAGAGTTAGCGTAGTGAAGACCTTACTTTATGGACACCATTCCCTCTTTGTCTACAGACCCTCTCAGATGAATGACCCCAGTCATGGTTGCAGGCTAATAGTTTTTCCCGTTCAGAGTTAAATGCCTTATCTTGAAAATAGATCTCTTTAAGTTTTTTTCTTATAAATATCACTTTTAGGAAAATGCAATTCAAAACCACTGTGAGCTACCATTTCACATCTGTTAGGATGACCGCTATTGAAAAACCAAACAAAGCAAAATAAAGAGAAATCAAAGAACTCAAATAGAAAAAGAATAGGTGTTGACAAACGTGAAAGAATAGGAAGGCTTGTACATAGTGCCAGGAATGTAAATAGTATCACTGTGGGAAATAGGCTATTCCTCAAAAAATTAATATAGAATCATCTTTGCAATTCCATTCTAGGTTTATTAAGAAGTGAAAGTAGGTACTGAAAGATATGCTCATAATCTGGGCATGGTGGTAAGCATCTGTAATCCCAGCACTTGAGAGGCTGAGTCAGATGAATTTCTGCAGGTTTGAGGCCAGCTTGGACTAAATAGTTCAAGGCAGGCCTGAAGTAAATAGCAAGACCCTATCTTAAAAAAAAAAAAGCAAACAACCAACCATCCCCCTAAAAAAGAGAGAGCTAATCATATACCTTTGTTCACAGCAGCATTATTAACTATTAAATCAAAATTATAGGAGGCTATTCTTTTGGACTAGGCTCCTACACTGGATCCCAGCAGACCTGAATAAAAATTGAAATGATCTCATCATACCAAGTCCTATACCAGCACACTGAAACTAAATTGTTATTTGATTTGTTGAGAAATCAGAAGAGTGCTTCTGAAGGAGCATAATAGTTTCTGCATCTTGAGACCGTACCGAAATAATAACCTGTAGTATTTGACAACTATTTCTTCTATTTTCTGTCTCCCTGTTTCTTTCTTTCTTTCTTCTTTTCTTTTTCTTTTTTTTTTTTTTTTTTTTTTTTTTTTTTTTTTTTTTTTTTTTTTTTTAGGTTTTTTGAGATAGGGTCTCGCTTTGTAGTTCAGGCTGGCCCTAAGCTCAGCCTCCAACTGACATCACAGCAATCCTCCTGCCTCTGCCTCCCAAGTGCTGGGATTATAGGCGTGAGCTACCATGCCCAGCACTGTGGTATGTGGTACTGGTTGCTGGCGTGCATGAGTCTCCATGCCCAATATTGTATTAGTGCAAAGTCTTGGCTTCGATCCCTGGTAACCACATACAATAATACTGGGCATGGTGACTCTCACCCACCAGCAGTCAGAACCACAAACCACAGTGCCGGGTGTCGTGGCTCACGCCTGTAATCCCACTACTCAGGAGCCAAAAGCAGGAGGATAGGAGGGTTGCTGTGAGTTCGAGGCTGAGGTAAGGGCCAGCCCAAACTACAAAGTGAGACCCTGTCTCAAAAAACAAACAAACAAACAGAAAAACCAAACAAACAAAAAAACATGCAAAAAACAAGACCAAGAGCAATCTGGTCTGTTTCTGCTTTTGTCAGTCTTTCTCCATCTTTAACTAAACTCCACTCAGATCTTCAGAACATTTATTCTATCTTATGTAATGAAGTGTTTCTTGTTCTAGTAATCAAAATCAACTGAGATCCTTAGAATTAAATTTGACATCACAATGGCTCCAGTGTCCACTGATAGATGAGCAGAGGCACAAAATGCAGTCTAGTCATACAGTAGAATATTGTTCAGCCTTAGAGAAGAGGAACTCTGATGTTCTGAATTACACTTGAAATACAGCATTCCACCAAATTCACGTGACAGAGGCTTGATTGCCTTGTGATGGGCTTTCGGGAACATGATTGGATCATGAAGGCTCTCACAAGTGGGTTGACCCAATGATGAAAGTATAATTTGATGGCATTATTAGGAGGTGATGGAAATAGAAGGTGGGGACTAGTTAAAGAAACTGGGTCATGGAAATTTGATCCAAGGGACTTTCTCTGGTTTCTAGCTCTTCTCCTTGACTCTCAGTCTCTCTTGGCTTCCTGGCTGACACAAGGTGAGCAATTTTCTTCTGTCTTATCTTTCCACCAAGATGCTTCTTTTGCGTTGGAGTCCACAGAATGGACTATAACTTTTGAAAATGTGAACTAAAATAAATGGCTTCTGAAATAAATTTTTGAGGGGCGGGCAGGGATTCCCTGTGTAACCCAACTTAGCCTCCGACTGGTGATCCCTTGGCTCCAATCTCCTAAGTGTTAGGAATTGAAGGTGTGCACTCCCTAATAATACATTCTGACATAGGCTACAACATGGATGAAAATGATACATAGTGAAACAAACTAGTCATAAACGATCAAACCTTGTAAGGTTCCACTTATATGAGGTAGCCAAATTCATAGTCTAGACTAGTATGGCCAGACCTGATGGAGAGGAGTGAAGAATTAGTACTTCCTGCGTTCCACTTTCCCTTTTGCATCATGAAAAGTCGTGGGGATTCACAAAAAAACGACCACCTTCAAAATTCCTTAAGGCTACAAGCGAAGTATACAAACAAACGAATATGACCGCAAATTGCATTTAACTATTAAAGTAAAAAATATCTCCTGGCTGGAGATAGCATGAGCGCTTACACCCCACTCAACAGAAGAGTAGCGGCGGCAGGTCCGCAGCGAGCGGGAAAGCGCTTTCATTCAGCAAGGCCCACAAAGCCAGTACAGGGTTAATTAAACCGGGGCCAGGTGAGCGCCGGGAGGGTGGGGCCTAGGGAGGCCGGGCACCACCGAGAGTCACCTCCTAGAGGGGCCGGAAGCAACCTCCAGCGGCGGGGCACTTCCGCCGGGAAGTTGAAGTAGGCGCGCGGAGCCAAAGTCGTGATAGCTCAAGGCTAGCTAGACGCGCCTAATCAGGCGCTGGGATCTCTTGCAGTTCAGGTGTTTGAACCTGGCTCTAGCTGCACTGCACCAGAGGCCTAACTGGAGTCCTTCCTCTGCCACCGCGTAGCCCCCAGGTAAGCTGGCGAAGCCCTTTAACCTCCTTCCCTGCCCCTTCGCCTTCTCCCCAGCCTGTACCCAGGGCTGTCCGTTGCCAGAAACAGTATTTTTCCCTTTGACTTTGATGTTTTTGTCATACCCTACTGCACTGTACGTATAGGGCTATTTCTGATTATTTTGTTCCTTTGGCATGTCTATCTTTATGCCATTTCCTGTCTTCGTTACTCTAGCTTTACCGGTGCATTACTGGAATAATTAAGGTTCTCCGCCGAGACAGCCAGTCCAGGGCCAGTACTCCTCTGGAAGGGAGCAGTAGGAGTAGTAATGAAAATTGGTAGGAAAGAATCAGATTCACTCAAGGGCTGGCCCTGAACAAGTTGGGGGTTTTTTTTTCCCCCTTCGAAGTTCTGTTTTGAGGGGCGCAAAGAGCAGAAAGAAGTAACAGGTCAGAAGTCTACATGCTGAGAGTTCTCTTGATCATACAGAGTTTCTCCCTCAGGACCTTGACCTGTTTTTACCCTGTAGGACTGGGTATTGAACCCATGGCCTCGTACATGCCACCCAAGTGAATTACACTCCTTCCCCACTTTTTATAACAGTCTGATTAAGTTGCCCAGGTTAGCCTCAGAAGTTGTCATTCTCCTGTCTAATGCCCCTGAGTAGCTGGGATTATAGGAGTAGGTCACCATACCATCCTCTGGCTGTAGGTCTTTTAAGATACGTGTAATATTTTTTAATGGGGGGTGTGGGGATGTGTCCCAGGGATTGAACTCAGAACCTTTGGAATGAGTTACATTGCCAGTCCTTTATTAATTTACTTTTGGTAGGTTTTTGTTTTGTTTTGGTTCCTAGGATCAAACTCAGGATCTTGTGCTTTCGAGGCAGGTGTGGTGCCACTGAGCTAAATCCCTGACCCTAATTTTTGTTTTCTTGAGACAGGGTCAAACTCAGGCTGAGTTTGAATTTGCAGCAGTCCTCCTGCCTCAGCTTCTGTAGTGCTAGGATTACAGGGGTGTGCCAGCACACCTGGCTTATTTTTATATTTTGAGACAGCATCTAGCAGGTATTGGAGCCCAGGCTGGGCTCAGTTTTTGAACTTCTTGCCTCTGCTTCCCAAGTTGCACCATCACACCCAATTGGCTATACTACTTTTGACAGTCAAAGCTGACAGCAATTTATATGTTTTGTGTTAGTTGTTACATAGAACTAAAAACTAGAGAGAGATATTACAAAGATCAACAAATATGAGTTCTGTATTTCTAAAAGCTTTAGCAGTTAACATCTTAACCATTTAGGTGTTCTTTTCTGTTTAGAATTTAATAAGCAAAAGAGAGGTCACAGAAAAAGATCAGGTTGACATAACAATATTTCAGAAGGGCAAAAAGCAGTAACTGCCAAAGACAAAAGGACAACTTCCGAGGAGACATCCTATTATAAGTAGTGTTAGAATCAGATAGAGAAGTCTTCCAAATTAGTCAGGTTTTTTTGGTACTGGGGATTGAACTCAGGATCTTATATTTGCGAGGCAGGCCCTAGATCCACTAAGCTAAATGCCCAGCCCTTCCAACTTAATCATAGAAGTTCTTATTCATGGACTTTACATTTTTGAGACAGATCCTCATTGTAATGTCCAGACTGGCCTTGAACTCACTATGTAGCCCATGCTGGTCTCAAACTTGCAGCAATCCTCCTGCCTTTGCCTGCCAGTCCACATACATTTTGGTAGTCATTCGGTTAATTTCTACAAAAAGCTTTTTGGAATTTTTATGGATTTGTGGAATCCATAGATCAGTTTAGGTAGAGCTGAAAAAATCTATATAAACATGGGTGTGATAATTTAACCCATACCTCGGTACATTATTACCTCCTGACATCTTTGGAATCTGCAGTCTTTTTATTTTGAGGTACTAGGGATGGAAACCAAGGCCTTCACACAAGCTTCATCCCCAACTTTTTTTTTTTTTTTTTTTTGAGACAGGATCTCGCTTTGTAGTTGAAGCTGGCCCTGAGCTCAGCCTGAAACTCACATGACAGCAATCCTCCTGCCTCTGCCTCCCAAGTGCTGGAATTACAGGTGTGAGCCACCATGCCCGGCACTGTGGTGTGTGATACTGATTGCTGCTGGGCATGAGTCTCCACGCCCAGTATTGTAGGTGGTTAACTGGGGATCTAACCCGGATCTTTGTGCTTGCAAGACAGGTGCCAGAACCACTGAGCTAAATCCCCGGCCCATCCCCAACTCTTTGAAACAGGGTCTTGCTAAATTGTCCAGGTTAGGCTCAAACTTGGGATTCTCTTTTCTCAGTTTCCCAGAAGGGGATTATAGGTATGTATACCACACCCAGCCCAGTGTCTTTTTTTGGTTTGCTCTTAAATATTAAAGGAAATCTTTTAATGGTAGTGGCACAGACCTGTGATCCCAGCACTGAGAAGGCTGAGGCAGGAAAATCATGAGTTTGAGACCAGTCTGGGCTACGTAGTGAGTTAAAGGCCAGCCTCAACTTCAAACTGAGACCCTGTCTCTCTCACAGATTTTTAAAAAAGACATTAAAGGAAACACATAAAGTTTATTTTTTAATATTTTATATATATATATATATATAAATTTTATTTATTTATTTATTTATTTTTAGGTTTTTTGAGACAGGGTCTCGCTTTGTGGTTCAGGCTGGCCCTGAGCTCATCCTCAAACTCACATCACAATCCTCCTGCCTCTGCCTCCCGAGTGCTGGGATTACAGGCGTGAGCCACCACGCCCGGCACTGTGGTATGTGGTACTGGTTGCTGCTGGGTGTGGGTCTCCACACCCAGTATTGTTGTGTGGTTACTGGGAAATTGAACCCGGGCCCTTGTGCTTGCAAGACAGGTGCTGGAACCACTGAGCTAACTCCCCGGCCCTTTAATATTTATTTTTAGTGGGCATGTAGTGCATGCCTGTAATCCCTGCCCTTAGTAGGGGAAGTCAAAAGGATTGCTGCAAGTTCAAGGCCAGCCTGGGCTACATAATGAGTTTAAGACCAGCCCAAACAGAAAAAAAATTTTTTTAGTTTTATTAATACATATATGCAGTTCTTAATGATTACATTTGTTGTGGGGAGTGGGTACATGTAAATACATATTTTTTTGGAGGGGGTGGTTTGAGACAGGGTCTCACTATATAGGTAGCCCAGAATTGCCTTGACCTCACAACAATCCTGCCTCAGCCTCCTGAGAGCTGGGATCATAAGTAGATGTTACCACACCCAGATTTTTGTATATATATTTTAAATGATGAAATATCATTCAGCTGAGTGTAAAACATCAAATTTGTTTTGTGGCTCTTTTTTTTTTTGAGACAGAAATTCAGGCTGGCCCTGAATTCATGATGTAGCCCAGACAAACCTCGAACTCACAGCAATCCTCCTGCCTCTGCCTCCCCCTCCTGAGTGCTGGGATTATAGGTGTGAGGCACCATGCCTGGCATTGTTGTATGTGGTACTGATTGCTGGTAGGTGTGAGTCTCCACACGTGGTATTATTGTATGGAGTTACCCAGGTCCTTGCACTTGCAAGACCAGTGCCGGAATCACTGAGCTAAATGCTGGAACCTGTTTTGTAATTTTTTTGTGGAGTCACCCTATGATGAAGTCATTCTCTTTAACCATTCTTTTTTTTTTTTTTTTAAGGTTTTTTGAGACAGGGTCTCGCTTTGTAGTTGATTCTGGCCCTGAGCTCAGCCTCAAACTCACATCACAGCAATCCTCCTGCCTCTGCCTTCTGAGTGCTGGGATCACAGGTGTGAGCCACCACGCCTGGCACTGTGGTATGTGGTACTGATTGCCGCTGGGGTGAGTCTCCACACCCAGTATGGTATGTGGTTACCGAGGATCGAACCCAGGTCCTTGCGCTTGGAAGACAGGCACCAGAACCACTGAGCTAAACCCCCGGCCCCCTTTAACCATTCTTCCTTGGTAAAAATGTATGCTTTCAGTCCCAGTTTCCACACTAAAACTAGCATAATATTTTAAACTTCAACAACAATGTCTTTACAAAATTTTTCCATTCCTTCTGTCCCTAAAGGGGACAGATTCATCAGAATCTGCATACTCATAAAAACAAGACAAGCACTTGCAGGCCAGGGATTTAGCTCAGTAGTTCCAGTGTCTGTCTGGCAAGCATAAGGTCCTGAGTTCAGTCCTGGCACCAATACCACAGGCTGGTTATGGTGGTTCACACCTGTAATCCCAGCACTCTGGATGCAGAAGCAGGAGGATTGCTGAAAGTTCCAGGCCAGTCTGGGCTACATAGTGAGTTCAGGCCCAGCCTGAACTTCAAAAGTAAGACACTGTCTCAAAAAAAAAGATAAACTCTTGCTTCAAAAATGTTCCTCTCCACTTACTAGTCTAGTAGGGGTTGGGATTTGCAATAGATGGTAACTTCACACTTTTTGTTGGTAGAGATTTTATACTTTTTCAGATCATTATATTGTGCTCCTGCTGTTGCCATCCCACGGGATTTTCTCTTCTTCACTGGTATCTTCTGCCCTCCCTGCCAGGGAAGGTGATTGTTGTCCCCTGGAGACCTCTTAGCTTTGGCACCTGGTTCCCAGAGACAGCAGCAAGTGGAGGAACAGAATCACCAGCCCTCACTGTCATGGCCCAGCTGCTTCCCACTCCTAGGCCTCACCTTTGTTTCCCTCGGACAGAGGTACTTCTCATCAGTGGATGCTATGCTCGGTTCCCACTAGAAAAATACCATGGGCAATGTGGGACCTCCACTGGTCACAGCGAGCCCAGGATTTTAATTATGGCTTTTCTCCTTTGTCTTATTAATATGGTTAATGGTTTTCATTTATGACTGATATTGGAAAAGTTGAGGCACTTAGTTTATTTTCATGTTGTTGTGACAATATACCTGACAACCACAATATTTTTTAGGTTTTTTGAGACAGGGTCTCACTTTGTAGAGTTCAGGCTGGCCCTGAGCTCAGCCTCAAACTCACATCACAGCAATGCTCCTGCCTCTGCCTCCCGAGTGCTGGGATTACAGGCGTGAGCCACCACGCCCGGCACGGTGGTATGTGGTACTGGTTGCTGCTGGGCATGAGTCTCCATGCCCAGTATTGTATGTGGTTGCCGGGGATCGAACCCGGGTCCTTGCGCTTGCAAGACAGGCGCCGGAACCACTGAGCTAAATACCCGGCCCTGAAAATCACAATTTAAGAGGAAAGGTTGGGGCTGGGGATTTAGCTCAGTGGTTCTGGCACCTGCCTTGCAAGTACAAGGACCCGAGTTCACAGTAACCACATAAACAGTGCTGGTTGTGGAGATTCGTGCCCACCAGCAATCAGAACCACATACCACAGTGCCAGGCATGGTGGGTTACGCCTGTAATCCCAGCACTTGGGAGGCAGAGGCAAGAGGATTGCTGTGAGTTCAAGGCTGAGCTCAAGGCCAGCCTGAACTATAAAAGCAAGACCCTGTCCCCCTCCCCCAAAAAAGAGGAAAGGTGTATTTTGGCTCAGATATTGTAGAGGTTTCAGCCAATAGTCTGGTTGCAAGGTAGTACAGAATGACAGAAGAGAGATAGTTCATGATATGGCAAGCCAGAAGTAGCAAGCCTTCCTTCTTTCCCTTTGTATTTTATTTAATTAATTAGTTTCTGAGACAAGGTCTTGCTGTTTAGTTCAGGCTGGACTTAAATTCTGTATGTAGCCTAGACTGAGAAAAAACACACAGTAGTCCTCCTGCCTCAGTCTCCTAAGTCCTGGAATTACAGGCCTGTACCACCACACCTGGCCTTGTATTCTATTGTATTTTGAGACAGGGTCTCATTGTGTAGTTCTGGCTTTCTTGATCTCGTAGTATAGCCCAGGCTGGCCTCAAACTCTCAATTATCCTCTTTCCTCAGCCTCTTAGTGATGAGGTTGCAGGTGTGCATCACCATGGATGGCTAGCCTATTCTTTCCCTTTTTATTCCACCCAGTCTACAAGCCTATCAGTCAGAGTCCCATACACCCAGTGTGGGTCTGTCTTCTTCAGTAAAACTATCATCCACACCCAAAACTATGCTAAACCAATCACTGGACTAATCCAGTATCACATACCCAATATCCAGGTACCTCCCAAAAGTCTCACCTATGAGCACATGAGGCTTTCGGGAACCTTTAGATATGAGCCATATAAGGCAGTTATTGTGATTACAGTTGATGCATGTTCTTGCAAAATTCAGTTAATTCAGGATTTACTGACAGAAAAAAGCCAGACTTGGGGAGCTGCAAGACAAGAGGCATCCTGTACTCCAAGCCAAAAGGACAGGGTTTATATGCTGAGCTGGACAATGGTGGCCCCTATCTAGCCAGAATATACTTGGCCTTTCTCAAGAACCATTGCCATGTCAAATGGCAGTTAAGAAACAGTGGGTATCTTTGCCTAGCACACCACACTCAGGACTATCTTAATGTCAGGGTCAACTGGTAGACAAAAATGGCATCGTATGGTCAAAGTGGTTGTCCATGACAAGCTGGATCATTATAAACTGCAAGTTGGAAAATACATAACAACATTTAGAAGCTAGGTCTGTAGGAAAAAGATATTGTTTATGAGGGGAGGTGGGCACAGGTAGCACTACTGTACAGAGAAATTGGCCAGGCAGTCTTCTGCAGGCCTGGGCCAACCAAACTTGTAGTCTCCATCTCCAGCCAATGAAGATCAAAACAACTTTGTGTTCTTGGATAAACTCTCATGGTCATGATAGAATTATTTTTATATATTTCTGGACATGGTATCCCAATGTTTTAAGAATGTCTGGGTCTTTTTAAGAGAAATTGTTCTATTGTGAAGTATTAAGGTTTTGGCTCGGGGTTGTGCTGACTTAACAAGGGGACAGGAAAGGTAACGAATATAGCCTGGATTTCTTCTGCTTTGTCAGTTTGGTAATGTCTTCCAGGAATTTGTTCACTTCATGTTAACTGCTGAACTTGTCAGCATACAGTCATTCATCATGGCCCTTAAAGGGACTCCTGCTACCCATAGGATTAATAATGAGATTTCTTCTTTTCTTCTCTGATGTGAGAATAAGGTGTACACTGTGTTCCTGAAGCTTGTGTCTTTTGTGACTGCCTGAACCTTGAGGGTTTGGATTCTCTGGAGAGATAGCCTGAGGCAGAAGCCCCATCCCTGCCCACATGTTAGAGGAGCAGCAGCTTAGGGAAGTGACTGGCCAGCCCCAGAAACTCAGTGAAGATTAGTGTGTTTCCTGGGACTGCCCCATATTTTAATGTGAGGTGAGGTTGTCCTGTGGCTTCTCTCTCAGGGAAAGTGCCTGGGGGCATTTTTCACACCCAGTGTTACTAGAACAGCTAGCTTGCCTGCCTGGCATTCCAGTGCCCAGAGTTCTGTAGTGCCGCATCTGCAGCCAAGCTGTTAGCTTACAGCGAGTGGTCTATTAGCTCAGCCTCACCTGGTGACAGGTCTAGCCTGCTTCCTGGGTTCCAGAGTTTTGTGCATGGGAGGAAGCAGGCACTCGCCTTCCTATGTACCTACCTGTCTGGCTCTGTGCTCACTGTAGACACCGGGAAGGGCCACCACTGGTTTTTCTGAACTCCCTGGAAATGCAGATTGCGAGCAGCTTCTAGGGGTCAGGTGGGGTTCCTAGGCCTGCTGCTCATGCTCATATACATTGTTTCCCCAGACCAGCTGTTTCTGGCACCTGCGTTTTCCCAGAGTGGGCAGCCCCTGCTGTTCATGGATCTGTCCCAGGTGAGCCCATGGTCTCCCTTACCCCACAAGACCCCCCTAAACCTTAGCACAGGCCAAGAGGCTTCTGGTCTGGGCTTTCCTTTTTGCTTGTTCACTTTTCATGGGGAGAGAGGAAAGAGAAAAGAATCTAACTTACTTACATTATGAACAGAATGGATGTGATAATAGCTTCAAACTATTGATTTTCTTAGGTGGTACTTAGATCTACTACAGCTACAAAAATAAAATACTAGTTGGGGCAGCTTAAATAGAAAGCATTCACTTCTCTAGTCTGAGGCTCTAAGGCCAACATGCTGGCATATTCAGTCCCTAGTGAGGCCTGCATCCTGGTCTTTGCACTATGGATGAGGGGGGAGAGCCACGGAGGCCTCTGGCTTTCTCTTGGAGACCCTGGTGCCCTCTGTCCAGGGCCCTACAATAGTAACTCATTTAACCTCACTTGCTTCCTTAGAGGAGCCATTTCTGGTACAGGGACTACTGTACTGGGTACTAGGGTTAGCATATGAATTTGGAGGACAACGACATCTTGTCCATAACTGGTGCCTTCACTGTACTTAGCTGCGGGCTCCCTGGGGTTTTCCTCCCTGGAGACCACCTGCCTTCATCCCTCCCTGCTGGATCCCTGGATTTCAGTACCTCTGTCTCTCTCTCCCTCCCTCAGGAGCAGCTAAACCTGGAGCCGCCATGCGTGTTTCAGTTGCCAGTGACCTTCAAGGATGTGGCCGTGTACTTCTCAAGAGAAGAGTGGGAGTGTCTCAGCCCCAGGCAGCGGGCCCTCTACCGGAATGTGATGCTGGACAATTTCAGGAGCCTGGTAGCACTGGGTGAGGTTGCAATAGGGCTCAGGAGTTGGGGGTCCTCCTTGCACTGGTTTTGGTGCTGGCATCTGGACTTCCTGCTGTGTCTTCTGGCGGCTTTTCCAGGAATTCCTTGGGCTAGCTTGGCTGCTTGGTTCACATCATTGCTGATCCTGCTAGGCATGGTGGCTCACACCTGTAATCCTAGCACTCAGGAGCCAGGAGAATTGCTGAGAGTTCAAAGCTGGCCTGGGCTACATAGTGAGCTCAGGGTCAGCCTGAACTACAAAGTGAGACCCTGTCTCAAAAAAAAAAAAAAAACAAAACCCAACAATAAAACCACTATGCTGACCTAGAGGTAATTTGAGCCACACCCTGAACTTTGTTTTTCCGCACAAATAAAACACCTGTTCTCTCTTTCGAGAAGGATTTTGCGGTCCAAGACCAGGCCTTGTCTCTCGCCTGGAGCAGTGGGATGAGCTGTGGGTTGAGGACTGTGAGAAGACTGAGCTTCAGGAGGCATGGAGTGGGCCCTGCCCAGGTGAGCACCATAGAGTCTGGCCTGGGCTTGGCAAGCTCATCCTTCCATCCCCACAACTCCTAGTTGGTGCCCAGCATACAGCACCAACCAACAGATGGTTCCCCTCCTTGCAGCAGAGGAACATGAAACTCTACATAAGGGCCAGGGATTTAGCTCAGTGGCTCCAGCTTCTGCCTGGCAAGCGCAGGCTCCCAAGTTCGATCCCCAGGAATCACATACCACAGTGCCGGGCAAGGTGACTCAAGCCTGCAATCTTAGCATGTGGGAGGCAGAGGCAGCTGTGAGTTCAAGGCTGGCCTGGGGGGCTACATAGCAAGTTCATGACCAGCCTGAACTACAAAGTGAGACTCTGTCTCAAAAAAATTTTTGATGTCTTCCACAGGGGCAAGGAAGCTGACTGATCCCATGAGACGCTGCCATCGGCCAGCATGGGCTCATGAGAAAGTCCACCTGCAGGGAAGAGAAGCAGACACCACCCCCACAAGTTATATGCAGTTTTCCAGAGCTGCTTCGGGGAAGAGGTGTGAGCCTGTGGCTGTGCAGGCCCAGGTGTGTGCCGAGTCCTGTGGGCAGCGGTCAGGCCCTGAGGAGCAGCGCAAGGGCAGCAGTGGAGCACAGGTGTTCATCTGTGGCACATGCGGGAAGGTGCTAAGCTGCCACAGTCGGCTGGCTGCCCACCAGATAGTACACTCAGGTGCCAGGTCCTTTGCGTGCCTTGAGTGTGGCCAGACCTTCCGTTGGGTCTCAAATCTCCTGCGTCACCAGAGGAACCACACAAGTGAGAAGCCATTCCGCTGTGAGCTGTGTGGGCAGGCCTTCAGCCTGAAGGACCGCCTGGTGCAGCACCGCAAGGTGCACACGGGGCACCGCCCCTACGAGTGTGGTGCCTGTGGCAAGGCCTTTAAACAGAAGTCTAACCTGCTGCGCCACCAGCTGGTACACACCGGTGAGAGGCCTTTCCACTGTGCCGTCTGCAGCAAAGACTTCCGCACTAAGGAGAACCTCAGCCACCACCAGCGTATCCACAGTGGTGAGAAGCCCTACACCTGTTCGGAGTGTGGGAAGGCCTTTAGGTGGCCCAAGGGCTTCAGCATCCATCAGCGTCTGCACTTGACCAAGAGGGTCTATGAGTGTGAGCGCTGTGGGAAGGGCTTTCGGCACCTGGGCTTCTTCACTCGGCACCAAAGAACTCATGGGCGTGGCGAAGTGTAGAGGTGCCTGTATCCACCAGGCCATCCTGGCTAAAAGTTGGGCCATGGGGACAGATTGGGCCAACTGTCCTTCTCCAACCTGGAAGAGGCCTTCTTGGTCCTTGAAGCAACTGTTCAGAGCTTCCTGAATTCCCAAGTTTTCCAGGAAAATTGCTTTCAGGGGAGGGAGACACAGAGCCACAGTGCTGTTTCCCAGGTGCTCAGGACAGAGACGGCCTGAGGCCCCGTGCAGCCTGGGGAGAGTGGACAGAGACGTTCCTGGTGTTTTGCCTTCTCCAGCACTGTGGCTCTCTGCCCAGGAACCAAACCCTGCCAAGTGTCATTCCTTTGCACTTTAACTTCCTTTCCTGGCTCTTTCTCCTCACCTTTGCTTTTCCCCTTCTGTTTTCCATCTGGCTTGAGCAAGGCAGCTTTGAATTGCACAGAAAAAAAGACTCTTCCAGAACCTTCACAGAGGGGACTTTGAAATGAGCACCTTTGTAATGTTGCAATGCTTAAAGGATTGTAGAAAGACCTGAACTCACAGTCAGGGTGTTGACAGCACACTGTGTGTGTGGAGAAAGCAGCCTGTGTGTGCAGGACAGTCATGAGTTTGTTAAAGTGACGTCCTCAAAGGGCTGTCAGGTCACTCAGAGTGACTCTCAGGTGGTGTGTCTTTGGTAAAATGGCACTGCATCTTCTATTTATTTGGACTTACTAGATTGTGATTGGGGAGGGTTGTCCCCAGGGTTGGGGGTCCCCAGTGGGCCATCTGGATAGCTCTTCTGCTTTGGGCTCAGACCTCTGCCCCAGGGCAGAGCTGTCAGAGTGCTGGGTACATACAGCCAGTGCCTCTGCTTCTATGTATGTGGGCAAGGACAAGATACCAACCCTGCATCCTCATGGGGCCATGAGCCATCCAGATGCTGCCAACCTGGGACTGTTCAGCTCAGCCCTTGGCCCTTCTGCTTTTATGGACCTTCAGTTAATGGGGCCCATTGGTCCAGCACTACCACATGGTGTTGGCTCCACTTGGCCAGGGTGGCAGGAGGTACTGGGAGCTGATTGGGTCTTAGAACAGTATAAGGTAGCTGTTTCATCACGGCATTTTCTGGGACAGAGTTGACCTCTTTGTTCTCTACTTGGGTGTCATCACTGCTGATACAGCCAGAAGCAAAAGTCTGCCTTGCAGAACTCTTGGGTAGCCCTGTACTCTGGAACTGATCCAGGCCCAAGTGCTTGCTCTGTACAGGTTTTCTGAATAGCTCATGAAGGTTTTGCTTTGGCTTTTCAAGGATTCTGGTTAACAAGGACACATGGAATTAGAAATGAATTTGTAGGAAGTAGGGTGAAGAAGTCCAGTCCGTCAAGATGTGCCAACTCAGACCTCATGAGAGACACTGCCAAGTATCCTTCCTTCCCCAGTAAAACAGAGGCATAGAGTCAAGAGGGGCTGGGGTGACCTGATTCAGACAAACCAGCGGTAAGAAGGCAGTTTCAAGGTAATCGTGGAAATTTGAACCAGGCCTGAGTGATATGGAATTTGATGATATGGCTGATATAAAAGTTTTTAATTGAGATAAGTTCTGATTTATTTATGAGGGAAATGACATGTCTGGGATTTGCCTTAAAATTATAATAAAAAGGAAATTGAGGAAATTTTGGAAGTTATTGAGGTAGGAAGTATTTTTCCGTTTTCTGTATGTATTTTTTTTTCTTGAGTTCATTAATATGTATCAAAGAAACCATGAAGTTAGGCTTCTCCATCTACACACACAGCCATGAGAAAACACCGCATACTAGGTGGCATGAACAACAGAAACCTCCACTCTAGAGGCTGAAGACTGAGATCAGGGTGCCCGCACCTTCCCTTTGGTGAGAGCTTTTCCTGGATTATAAGGGACAGCCTGAGCGTAGGGCTGGTATCTCTCTCCTACCCGTGAGACTTCCATTTTTAAAAAATTAATTTTATTGAAACACTTTAGATAAGTATAACAATCACATTGATCATAGGGAATTTGTACTTGTACATATCTTCTTTTCCCCTCGCATGTAACTTCTAAACCAAACCGCTTTCCAGAGATACATGCCACTCATCTTGCCATTGAGCTTAGAGCTCAGTCATACAAGCACTAGGGGATACAGTTCCTGCTACCGAAGAGTCTGTGGACTGCTTTTCATCTGTTTACATCGTCCAAGCACTTGCTAAGTGCATGTGTGCTCCATATACACAGCCGTTGGGCAGTGAGGAGAGTCAGGAAGGCCTCCAGGTGGTTTGGTGCAGCTGGAAAGGTCTGTCTTGGAATGGAGCACCTTGTACCTGTGGGCAGTGCTTACCAAGAATGACGCAGGCTCCGGAGTAGCTGAGGTTAAGGTATGTGCCACATATCTGGCTCGGCTTGAGTCTTGCTTGTCCTGGAGTCAGCTGGCCATGTCTGAGTTTCCCTGTAGGTAGTTCTTTATTCCTTGTGATGCTTTTGTTTCAGTTGTGTGATTAAATTTGAATGACACAATTTGGTGATAAGCTGTGTTCCATTGAATGGTTATCTTGACCAGAGGAAGCCACCTGGTGCTGGGTGGCAGTTGTGCCCAGTTGAAGGGCAGCCATTGTGGCAGTCTTCACCCTTTGCCTGTCGCATGGGCTCTGATACTCTGGAAGTAGGGCAGGCAGGTGAGGAGCATGGTGGGGGACGATGGTACCCCTAGCTGACTTTCAGCTGCTGACAGACCGTCCTCATTTCACCCGGGTGCCCTTAGCCAGCCCTGGGCAGAGCTTGGTGGCTGTGAAGCAGGGAACAAGGACAGTGGTCCTATAATGGCCTGTCTTGGCTCTTTGCACCCATCCTCCACTGTCGGTGCCTTCCAAGGTAGTAGGGCAACAAGGCTAGTCCCAGTGGCCTTCTTTCCCCAGGGGCCTGCTGAGCAGCCATGGCTTTGCTCCATATCTCTGGTGCGGGATGGCATAAGGCCACTGAGCTGGGGTGGACATCCCAGTGGGACCAACAAGCGGCAGAGCTCAATCCTTGACTCAGAGTCCACCTTGTCTACAGTTGTTTGGCCACAGAAGGTGTCATTGTCAGGGCAGGAACTGTTCTTGTCACAGAGAGGTTGGGAAGACAAGATGGCCCACTACATTCCACCCATGTCTCCCCCGGATGTTTCAGAGGTACTGGGCTCAGTCACCCAAGGTATAGCCATAGCATTGTACATGGTTCTCAGTGTCCATCACAGCCCTTGTGCCCTACTACAGCTTACTGCCGCATGGGAGACTGTGTATGGCCAAACTGCCTCTGTAGGAGTAGAGGAAACAATTTTAAAAAGCAATTCAAAACAACAAAAGCACCATTAAAAAGAAATTTTAAAAAGAGGGAAAATAAATAGAATATAAAGGGCCTGGGGATTTAGCTCGGCCTCATAGCTGCCTGGCATGTACATGGTCCTAAATTCAATGCCTGGTACTGAAAAAAAATGTATGAGGGTGTGCAGGATTACAGGGTCTGGCACCAACAGACCAGGCAGAGCATAGGCCTGGCTTTGGTGTCCTTCAGGATGCCACCAGGCACGGTGGAGTAGCTCATCCTGCGTGCTCTGCGGCACCGTGGGCCCTGGCCCTGGCCAGTCGTGTGTAGGTTCTGGGACTTCCCAAGACAACATGAGCCTGCTCCCCTGGCACATGAGAGAGGAAGCAGGCTGTTTAGACCCATGGAACTGGGCAGAGAGGCTTCTAGGAAGGCACCACAGCATGATCCATGCACCTCCCCACCCACCCAGCACCTCAGTGAGGCTGCTCTTCTCCGAATGACTCCTGGCCCAGTCATGTTACCATGTATGTTCAGTGCACAAATAGAAATCTAGAACTATTTCTCTCATTCTTTTTACTCTCACCATACTAACAAAATCCAGCGCTCTGGCATAAGTGATAGATACTAGGTTGCTTCCCCAGTGGCTGCTGCCCTGGCCCTGGGCTGAGCTGCTTGGCCTGAGGGTCCCTTTGTGCTATTTCTGCATCCAGTAACTGGCAGGGGGAGGGGCAGTGCCTTGGCTAAGGAGCTTTCACAGGGTCACCAGGTTGACCAGACCAGGAAATAAGCCCACATATGCTTATCCTAAACACGCCCAAACCCCTTCACCAGAAGCACTGGGGTCTGATTTGTCTAATACAAACACAAAACAGGGTGGAGTGAGGTTCACGTATAGTTCAGCCTGTGCAGAATTATGGCAGTTTAGCTGGGTGTGGTGGCTCACGCCTTCAATCCCAGCACTCGGGAGGCAGAGGCAGGAAGGTTGCAAGGTTGAGGCTAGCCTGGAGGGTCAACCTGAACTACAAAGCTCTGTCTCAAAAAAACTAAAAAAAAAAAAAAGGAATTATGGCAGCTTAGTATATGCGGGTTCAGAGGAGCCTGATAGGGCAAGAGGTTAGATTCACTGTAATTGCAGTGGAACTATAGAGGGACGCGACTTTCTGTTGGTCAGCCTCAGCCATCTGTAAGGACACCAGTCATGTTGTATTAAGGCTTACTCTACCTCAGCTTCCTCTACATGCTGTCACATTCTAAAGTTAGCACTGCATTGGACTGGCACATGGCAGGGCAGGGTCTGACATAGGCATCAGTGGCTCCCAGAGGGGCACCGCAGAGGCAGAGAAGTAGCCACCAGATGAGAGCCCACTCTATGCTCAGGCTCAGCAGAGACATGGTCAGGGGAGAGCCCTTTCTCCATCCGGCATCATTTTAATTTGCATTTTCCTCATTTCTGAGGCAGCTGTGGTCTTTTCACATGCTTATCAACATTTGTTATCCAACATTTTTTAAAAAGTAGGGGTGGGAATGATGGCATATCTGTAATCACAGCACTCTGGAGGCGAAGGCAGTAGGATGGCAGCAAGTTCAAGGCCAGCCTGGAGTACACAGTGAGGTCCTGTCTCAAAAAAAAAAAAGGTTTTAAAGGTTGTGTTTGTGTGTGTGTGTGTGTGTGTGTGTGTGAGAGAGGGAGAGAGAGAGAGAGAGAAAGAGGGAGAGAGAGAAAGAGGGAGAGAGAGATAGAGAGACTAGGGATTGGGCCCAGGGCCTTTTTGCTGAGCCACATTCCCAGCCCTTCTTTTTTTTTAAGGTTTTTTTTTTTTTTTTTTTTTTTTAGGTTTTTTGAGACAGGGTCTCACTTTGTAGTTCAGGCTGGCCCTGAGCTCAGCCCCCAACTCATCACAGCAATCCTCCTGCCTCTGCCTCCCGAGTGCTGGGATTTTTAAGGTTTTTTGAGACAGGGTCTTGCCTTGTAGTTCAGGCTGGTCCTGAACTCAGCCTCAAACTCACATCACAACAATCCTCCTGCCTCTGCCTCCCAAGTGCTAGGATTACAGGTCTGAGCCACCACGCTCAGTGTTGAGACTGAATGACCACAGCACTGTGGTATGTGGTACTGATTGCTGCTGGGCGTGAGTCTCCATGCCCAGTATTGTATGTGGTTAACCAGGATCGAACCCGGGTCCTTGCACTTGCAAGACAGGCACCAGAATCACTGAACTAAATCCCCAGCCCCAGCCCTTCTTTAAAATTCTTGAGACAGGGTCTTGCTTAATTGCTAAATTGGCTCTGACTGGGCTCCAACTTGAAATCCACCTGCCTCAGCCTCCCACAGTACTGTGATCACAGATGTGCCATCATTCCCAGTTCCATTTTTTTTTAATCCTTCTGTTTCTGCCTCCCAAGTGCTGGGACTACAGGCATGAGTCACCAAGCCAGGCATTGTTGTATGTGGTTACTGGGAATTGAACCTGGGTCCTTGAGCTTGCAAAGCAAGCACCCAAAACACTGAGCTAAATCCCCAGCCCATCCAAGCTCCAACTTTTAAAAATGTTTCCTGGGCCAGGGATTTTGCTCAAGTTGTACCGTTCCTACTTGGAAGCACAAGGACTCAAGTTTGATCCTCAATACAAAAAGAAAAAAAAAACCCTTACACTTCCAACATTGGCCTGCTGGGATACCTCTACTCCCCTTCCCCAACTCCAACTTTCTCCTAGGGCCTGGGACGAACAGTGGGCTGGGGATCTATTTGGTCCTCTGGAGGAGGCTCGAGGCCTTAGGCTCTGGAAGGACTGCTACAGTAAGGGTCTGTGGTGCTCACTGGAAAACTGTCTACTCAGGAGCCAGAGTGCACACAACAGCTGGCTCAGAACAACTAGTAACAAAACAGAGTCTACCAGGCCCACCGTCGCCTGCTAGAACTTGCTCTGCCCTGGGGAATCTCCTGGCCAGTTCCCTGAGTACCTTTGGGTCAGGGCTGAGAGCACAGGACAGGTCTCTTCATTCAGTCTCAACAAATTCAGACCTCAGTCCAGGAACACTTATAACTGGCTTTGCACATTGAGACATGTCAACAAAACCAAGTTATGACCCTGGGAAGAGTGGCAGAGGTTGGAAGGATGCTGTTGGAGCATGTGACAAAGTCTGAAAGTGAGCTACAATTTAGATAGTATTTTCTCCGGGGTGCATTTCCTACAAGTCTGAGGAGCTCAGGACTGCACACAGGGACACCAAATAAAAGACCTACAGGATAGTTACCCAGGGGTAACTAAAAGCAGTAGGAGAGTTTGTATCTCTGTCTTCATTTTTTATCTATCTCATTTATTCTCTTAAAACTTTAGGTGAGATTCCTGCTCGGCTCTGCATCCAGACTGTTAGTCCCTTAAGGAACACCTAATACAAAGTTTATTAGCCCTAAATGTACCTACTCTAGCTCATTCCCCTTTAAAACCAAAGATACCAAGATAAATATTTGCAGGGAGGCCAACTGCAGATCCAGTTCCAGACCCCCTGGAGCGGTTTCAGAAAGTTGTCAGTCACTGTCCTCTACCTGCTGCCACCTAGATTCCAAGAGAAGTGGAGCCTTGCGAACCATTCCACGATGAGGTCACCCCTCAAGTGGGAGCAATTACCCCATGAGCCAAAGCTACCCCCTAAGCAGGAACCATCATCTAATGGGAACCAAATTGCCCCCCCACACCCCAAACAGCAGCTGTTCCAGAACCTTGAAAAACCAGTCCTGAGATACTGATCAACCAGATCATTCTGACCAGGACTACTTGCTATGCTGCCAGCTATGCAAACCCTCGCTTCTTTTTTTTTTTTTTTTGCAACCTCCACCCCCAGTACTGGGACCTTTGCATTTAGCTACATCCCTAGTTCTTTTTAGTTTTTGTTTGGAGACAGAGTCTTGCTAAGTCTTAGGCTGGACTTGAATTTGCAATCCACTGCCTCAGCTTGCTAGAGTTCTGGCATCATAGCACTTACACAGGGCTTGTTTCCCTTTTCTATAAAACCCCAAAGCTTCTGTCAGGCCCTGGAAGACAAATTTTTTTTTTTTTTTTTTTTTTTTTTTTTGAGACAGGGTCTCGCTTTGTGGTTCAGGCTGGCCCTGAGCTCAGCCTCAAACTCACATCACAGCAATCCTCCTGCCTCTGCCTCCCGAGTACTGGGATTACAGGCATGAGCCACCACGCCCGGCACTGTGGTATGTGGTACTGGTTACTGCTGGGTGTGAGTCTCCACGCCCAGTATGGTATGTGGATACCAGGGATTGAACCCAGGTCCTTGCGCTTGTAAGACAGGCGCCGGAACCACTGAGCTAACTCCCTGGCCCTGGAAGACAAATCTTGAACCTGTGTCTCTCCTGGCATGATCATGCTGATTAAAGCTCCTTTTCTGTCTTTAACTCTACTTCACCCCATTTCCTTGACTGACGTTATGGGCTGGGAGGCCAAGAGTGGTATCAAGGGACACTGAGTCAGGTGTTTGGCCATAAAAGAGCAGTAACAAACACATGGGCAAAAGTTACACTCCTGTGGGCCGGGGATTTAGCTCAGTGGTTCTGGCACCTGTCTTGCAAGCACAAGGGCCCAGGTTTGATCTCCGGTAACCACATACAATACTGGGCGTGGAGACTCACGCCCAGCAGCAACTAGTACCACATACCACAGTGCGGGGTGGGTGTGGTGGCTCACATCTGTAATCCCAGCACTTGGGAGGCAGAGGCAGGAGGATTGCTGTGATGTGAGTTTGAGGCTGAGCTCAGGGCCAGCCTGAACTACAAAGTGAGACCCTGTCTCAAAGAAAAAAAAAAAAAATTACACTCCTGTGTGTCTGGATGTGGTTTATGGGAGTCCTGGCATTATTCTTGCAACTTTCTCTAAATTGGACATTTTATTTTAATATTACTCAAAATAGGTACAAAACTTCTCCCCTGCACTGAGAACCTAGCACAGTCCAGGACCTCAGAGGTGGCCCTCAAGGTCCCACTATCCAGTTTTTGCCAAGCAATTAGCACAGCCCTCCAGCCCACACTAGGGTCCATGGTTGGCAGGGCTGGCAGATGATTGGCACTGAACTCCAGCAGACAGACAGGGAGAAAGAAGCATTAAGACCCTGGCCGCCCGAGAGTCTGCTGAGGGCATTAGCACCACTATCTCTCGGGAAATGAGAAAGCAGCAAACCAGCGGAGCCGAGCAGCGGGGATCAAACCTTTATTTTCACCCACAGGAACCAGAGAAGCAGTCTGCTTATCGCCCCCACGCGGAACTCGCAGGCCTGTTTCCTGGTGGGATTCAGACTTGCCCCGGGGCAACTTCTGCTGCTGCAGCAGCCACCGCTGCCTCCAACTGTGGGGCAAGAGGAGCTGCCCCCTCGGCCAACCCCGAAGGAAGCGCGGGGTCGGGCTTTTCAGAGAGGAGAGTATCCTGAGAAATCTCAGGACAGGAGGGCCGCGGAGAGGTCCTGTGATCTTCACATAAGGGCACTGGAGGTGTAGCACTCGAGAAGGAGGGGGTCAGGGACGGAACCTGGGAGCCTGATCTCAACCGGGTCAGGGCCTGGGCCTGGGCCTGGGCCTGGGTGGCAGGGGGCATGAGGAACAGGCTAGAGGCCTCCTGCAAAGCGGCCAGGGATGGGACCAACGTCTGGACCTGAGAAGTCGAACGCAACTGCAAAGAGGGAACCCTGAAGGTCCTCTCTGAGGAGACCACCGGTGGTACCTGGGAGACCTCATGCGACCCGGACAAAGATGGGGCCCTGGAGGATGCCTGCAATGGGCCTGCTGGAGCATAAGATCCAGGGCGTGAGGTGGGCTGGGAGGCCGCGGGTGGCTGCCAGAGAGGCGGTCCCCCGAAACCCCTGCGCAGCCAGCTGTGCACGCATGCCAGGCTCCGCGTGTCCTCGTGCTCGCGCCGCAAGTGCTCACGCTGCTGCAGCAGCTGGTGTTGCATGTCGCGCAGCAGTTGGGCCCGGTGGAGCAGCCGCAGCAGCTCCTGCCGCAGGCGTCCGTTGTCTGCCTTGATGGCGTGTGTGTGAGCGATGAGCGCACGCGCTGCGTCTCGTTCCGCGCGCCGCGCCAGGGACTGCACGCTCTGGCGGGCCTCGCGCTCGAAGGCTGCCTTGTCCTCGAGGAAGCGCCGCTTCTCTCGATGCAGGAGCCTTGTGTGCTCCACGCGCATGTGGAGCAGCTCGCGCTCCAGCGTCCGGATCCGCGCCAGCTGTTCCAACTGCAGCTCCTGCAAGCAGGCCTGGGTCAGGGCGGGGGTGCGGTGAGCCCGCCCTCTGTCCCGACCCGTCGCTCCCGGAGCGTGCACTGGCCTTGTAGGGCTGCAGCTCCTGCACTTGGCGCACTGTCTGGTTCGCGCGCGCTTCCATATCCAGCAGCTGCGCGCGCACCCCTTCCTTGCGCCCGCGGTAGAGTGAAGCAAGCTCGGCTCTCTCTGCATGGATTTGTGCCAGGTCCACGCGGTTCTGCTGGTCCAGCCCTACGATGGCCTGGGCACAGCGCTGCGCGTGGGCACTCACGTAGCTGGCGTACAGTCGGTTCTCCTCGCGTAAGCGCTGCGCTTCATGGTCCAAGAAGGTGTTTTCCAGGAGCACCTGGTCCACACGCTCTTCGCAGGCCTCCAGCTGCTCCGAGAGCAGCGTGCACTCACGCTGCAGGTACTGTAAGCGCTCGGACGGCTGAGGTTCGCCACTGACAGCCGCTCGGCGCCCTGCGCTTGGCCCACGCTTCTTTTTGGGCGTCATGAGTGGGGCCTGGGGCACAGAGACTTGCGAGGTCACTGACTGTTGTTCGCTTCCCCAGCTCAACCCCTCCTATTCCCCAGCCCTAAAATTCTAGGCCCAGGTCTCCAGGTGGGCTGTGCCCCCGGATCACAGCTCAGAGCTGAGGGCAGTGTCGTGAGCCTACACTTTGGTTGACTGGACCTCAGCTGCCCTTCAGGATGTTTCTAATATTAATATTGTTGGCGTTCAGCCGGCACGGTCTCCATGGAGATAGAACTTAGCCGCCCTCCCTCACTGGGCTTTGTTGCTTGGGCAGCGATTGGACTGCCTTATTCCCTGCAGTGGTCACCCCTGAGTCAAGCACGGCACCCCCCAGAGAGGCCCCTCCCCACCTAATCGCAGGAAGTCCAAGCTGACAGGATGAAGCACTTCTCATAGCTTTTCAACTTTCAAGGGATACTTGCTCCTGAGGCCTTCACGGCAGGAGGACTACTGGGAGGTAAGTCCTTGGTAGCGAATCTCCCTCAAGGGTTCCCAATCCCACTCGCGTGGTTCATCCCGTGGGTCTCACCTTATTGGCTTCCTTCTTTCTGGGTGGGCCAGGTGTTGGAGGGAATAAGGGATGTACTGAGGATTTGCTCTTTTGCCTTTGACTCTGGGAGCAGTATCCTTATTTGAGTCAATCTTGACTTGAAAATAAGGCCGCACAGTGGTAGTTGCCCCTGCCCCTCATCCCGTTAGAAGCTTGGCAGGAGGTGTTGACAGCCTTGGATGGCAGCTCAAATCCTATCAGGGCTGCAGTGGAGTCTGCCGAGGCCTGTCCTTGTTTGCTCGGGTCTGGGTAGATCTGAGGATCCCAGGGCCCTAACTTGATGAACAAAGGGGTTTAGGAAGCCACATTAGAATAATAATTTGTGTTGAATATACTAATGCTGGTTTTCATGCCACAGCAGTAAACATCACTGAAGTTGCTCTAGTTAACTACATCTACTGGAAAGGTGTGGCAGAGCCTCTCATGAGTAAGAACACGATGCAGGCTTTTTCCTTGTTGTAACAAATATATTTTATAAGTAATTAAATAACGAACTGGAAGACAAGGCAGAGTCTCTGTTTTGGTATTAAGATTTTAGAGCAAGTGGTGGCATATGCCTAAATCCCAGAACTCAGGAAGCTGAGGCAGGAGGATTGGCACAAGTTCAAGGCCATCCTGGACAACATGGTGAGTTCAAGGCCAGCCTGCACTACTCGTGAGAACTTGTTTTAAAAGCAAAAGAGCCAGGTGTGGCGGCTCAGACCTGTACCCCCAGCACTCAAGAGGCAGAGGCAGGAGGATTTCTGTGAGTTCAAGGCTAGCTTGGGCTACCTAGTGAGTTCAGGGCCAGCTTGAATTTCAAAGCGAGACCCTGTCTCAAAGAACTAAAAGAACAAAAAAAGAGAAGAAAAAGAAAGCGCTTGGGATGTTGCTCATTGCAAAGGATCTGGGTTCAATCCCAAATACTAAAAAAAATAAAAACATTGACTCATAAACTAAAGCAGCAGCATGTGAACACTTTCATTAAAGAATTTAAGGAAGAGGGGCCGGGGAGTTAGCTCAGTGGTTCCGGTGCCTGTCTTGCAAGCGCAAGGACCCGCGTTCGATTCCCCGGTAACCACATAACAATACTGGGTGAGGAGACCCACACCCAGCAGCAACCAGTACCACATACCACAGTGCCGGGCGTGGTGGCTCACGTCTGTAATCCCAGCACTCGGGAGGCAGAGGCAGGAGGATTGTGATGTGAGTTTGAGGCTGAGCTCAGGTCCAGCCTGAACCACAAAGAGGGACCCTGTCTCAAAAAAACCTAAAAAAAAAATAAATAAATAAAAATTAAAAAAAAAAAAAGAATTTAAGGAAGAGGGTTATTAGGTCTCCTTTCAATTTCTTGTAGAATTCAGCAGTGAATCTGTCAGGGCCAGGGCTTTTCTTGTTTGGTAGCTGAAAATTACACCTTCACTTTCAATGGCTGATTTTTTGGTTTGTTCAGAAATTCTGTGTCTTCTTGGTTCATTTTCAGTAACTCATATGTATTGAAGAATCTATTTCTTTTGTATTTTCCATGTTATTAGAATATACTTTCTCAAAGTAGGTATTGCTGATTTTCTGGGATCTCTGCAAGATCTGTTGTGATTTTACCCTTTTTATTCCTTTGCGAAGATTTGAGTCTTTTCTTTCCTTTTTAGATAAGGTTGCCTAAGGGTTTGTCAATTTTATTTAGTCTTTCAAAGAAATAACTCTTTGATTCATTGATACTTTGTATTGTTTTTTTAGTCTCCACTGCATTAAGTTTTGCTCAGTTCTTTTATAGTTTCTTCCTCTGTAGGAGCTTTGGGCTTGAATTTCCCTTTTTTTTCCTAGAAGGCTGAGGTTCAACATTAGGTTGTTAATTTGAGACCACTGTTTTCCTAATGTGGGGATTCACTGCTATAAATTTCTCTCATAGAACGGCTTTCATTGTGTCCCATAAATTCCAGTATGTTGTATTATCATTAATGTTTAATTGTAGAAACTGCCTAATTTCTTCATTAGTTTCATCTGTGGCATGTTGGTTGTTCACAAAGGTGTTATTTAATTTCCAAGTGTTTGTAAAGTTCTTCTGGTTTCTTTCACCATTGATTTCCAGTTTCACTGCACAATGGTCTGATAACATACATGGGATTATTATAATCCCTTTGCATTTATTTAAGCATGTTCTATGAACTAGTATATGGTCTTTTTTGGAGAAAGTCCCATGTTCTACAAATATATTTAGGCTAGTTTGACTAAGTAGAAATAGTGGGCCCAAGAGAACACAAAAAGTCAGAAATAGTTTAATTTTGTCCCTAAGAAACTGATTTAATAATGAAGTACACTGAAGTTTATCCCGAAGAACTGTTTTCACTGAGAATTCATTAGTGCTGGTATAATTCTCCCACTGGCCACCTTTGAGGGTGAGGGAGTGGGCCACAGAGCTGCTCAAGCTTCCTGTACTTTGGGGTCACAGAGGGAACAAGAGGTGCAGAGAAGCTAGCCTGTCACTGTCACCCACCCTCTGTGTGCTGGGGACCAGCTAGGTTTCCTCACTGCCTTCTGCAGTGGCATCCTGTAGCTGTTCTCCCAGGAACCAGCTCTTTTCATTTTACTATATGGGCTGCTAAAGTGAGCACTCTCTTTTTATTTTATTTTGACACAAGGTCTTCCTAAATTGCTCAGACTGGCTTTGAACATGTGATCCTCCTGTCTCAGCATGCACCACTCCCCCTGGCTGTGGCTTCAAAATGATTTTAAAAAAAATAGTAATGGTCGCACTCGGGACTTTCAAACTGAGTTACATCTCCAGCCCATTTTAAAATCGTTTGTTGCCGGGCGTGGTGGCTCACGCCTATAATCCCAGCACTCAGGAGGCAGAGGCAGGAGGATTGCTGTGATGTGAGTTCGAGGCTGAGCTCAGGGCCAGCCTGAACCACAAAGTGATATGCTGTCTCAAAAAAACCTAAAAAAAAAAAAAAAAAAAAGCCTGAAATAAAGCATAAAAGGTCAGAGAAATAAAAACTTAAATGGATATACTGAAAATTTTCACTGTAAATTAATGACAGCAAACTCAAATCATTCCCAATGTCATCTAGTAAAATCGTTTGTTTAAGTCACTAAAGGGTCTTTCTAAGTCACTAAATTGCCCAGGCCAGCCTTGAATTTGTGCCTCAGTCTCTAAAAGTGCTGTTATTACAAATGTGCATCACCATACCCAGCTCTGGCTTCTCTCGGTCTTGTTTAGTAAGGCTTCAGTGTGCATCTGCTATTCTGCTGTGCAGCCGGGGCAGGGGCTTCCTGAGCATCCCGTGTCTGTTGTGGTGTCTTTCCTGGGATGAGCCTTCAGCACAACCAGCTGTTTCCTTCAGCCTGCTCTCCCACCTCCCACTATGCTCCCACTCCACTCGATGCCATAGGTAGACAGCTTTCAAACTCATGTTCATGTTGAATATACCTGGAGTCTTCTGTTGTCTAATGAGTCTACCATCTCATCTAAGAACTTATTTGTGTTGCTGTGAAGTTGGTCAGAATCCCTTGTCTTTTTAATCTTTGGAGGATGGATTTGGTAAGGATATATTTCCTTCATCCTGACCTCAGTAATGTCCTTCTCTTCCTTTTAATCACCCTGACTAGATTTTATTTCATCTCTTTGAAGAAATTGCTTTTTAGATTTGTTAGGTTTTTTTGTATGTCAGTTTTCCATTACAGTACAGTGATTTCCACTTTTTATTATTTCCATCTTTCCACCTATTTGGGTTTTGTTTTTTTCCTCCTTTTCACTGAAAACTTTTATAAATTCTAATATAAAATATTTAGAATTTCTCCCTCTTTGATTGCTTTAGCTGCATGTCACAAATGCTCTTTTATTATTTCTTTTATGTTTCAGTTCAAAGTACATCTATTTTAACTTGGATTTTCTTTGACACATTGTTATGATTTTTTTTTTTAAGGTTTTTTGAGACACGGTCTCACTTTGTGATTCAGGCTGGTCCTGAGCTCAGCCTCAAATTCACATCACAGCAATCCTCCTGCCTCTGCCTCCCAAGTACTGGGATTACAGGCGTGAGCCACCACACCCGGCACTGTGGTATGTGGTACTGGTTGCTGCTGGGTGTGAGTCTCCACACCCAGTATGGTATATGGTTACTGGGAATCGAATCCGGACCCTTGCACTTGCAAGACAGGCGCCAGAACCACTGAGCTAAATCCCCAGCCCGACACATTGTTTATTAGGAAGTATGTTGTTTAATCTCTGAATCCTTAGCTACTTTTTAGGTATCTTTGTGTTAGGTATTTATTTTTACAGGCATGAGGATCTAAGCTAAGGCCTCACACAGGCCAGGGAAAAGAGTGCATTCTGCCATCGTGGAGTGAAGTGTCCTGCCCATGTCAGGTCAAGTTGAATGATAATGTTTTTGTCCGCCACATCTTCATTTTCTGCTTGTTTGTTCTATCATAACTGAATGAAGAATGTTTACTTTTCCATTTTCACTGCGGGTTTGGTTATTTATGCTTTCAGTTATGTCAGTTTGCTTTTGGATCTTGAAGCTTTATTAGCTGTGTACTCACAGGATTAGACTACTTGTCTGATGAGTTAATTCTGTGATGATGGCCTCTTCCAGTTACGTAGTCCCTGGAGTCTACTTTGTCTGGTATTAGTTTAACTATTAGTAATTTCATGGTGTAACATTTATCATTTTAACTTTAACCATGTCTTCATAATTAACATCCACTCCTTGCATGATTTATATACCTAGCATTAGTTAATATATGCATACATATTATAGTACTGCACTGAGAATTGAACCCATGGCTTTTATGATACACTACATTCCCAGCCCTTTTAAAATTTTTTATTTCAAGACAATGTCTTGGTAAATTGCCATGGTGGGCCCAAACTTTCAATCGTCCTACTTAGCCTAATCTTCCAGAATGGTAGGATTACAAGTATGCACCAACACATGTGCTATTAAATGTGCATAATTTTCATACACATATAATTTCTATAATTAAAACTTTATTTAATTTTTGTGTGGGTGGTTCTAGGGATAGACTCTCAGATTTAAAAGAATTGAGATCATACAAATTATGTCCTCTGATCCTACAGGACAGGGTTAACAAGAAAGAAGAGAGGAGCGAAGATGGAGCTCAGTGTTAGAGCTCTTCTGTAGCCTGGGTGAGGCCTTGGTTTAGATTCTCATGTCTGTAAAAATAAATAACAGAAAAATATTTAGAAAACTGCTAAAGATTTAAGGCCTTTAGCACGTTAGGCAGATACTTTACCACCGAGTTATAACTCCCAGCCCTTTAATTTAATTTTTTAAAAATAGTTACATCAGGCTGGGGATTTAGCCCAGTGGCACTGTGCCTACTTGACAAGTGCAAGGTCTTTACTTCAATCGCCAGCCCTAACCCTGTTATATCATCTGTCTTTTAATCAGAGTGTTTAGACTATGTATCTGTAGTATGATTATTGATATGATTAGGTTTAAGTTTACCATTTTTCTCTTTGTTTGCCATTGGTCTCATTTCT